>BMAW01078300.1:0-38549 GCA_019974015.1 Nephila pilipes | reverse complement strand
ACAACAAATTTTCTGGCTTAAAGGAAAAACAATTTTAAATTAAACTATATGTGTATTTAAATAATTCTAATAAACTTCTAAGTAGTTTTTATCTCGTACTTCACAAAAATGGATGCTAATTGCTATTTCCTGATGATTCCTGGAGGTTTTTTAAAGTAAACTTTTTATTTATTTTTTCTTCTTTTATAAAGACTGTATATTTAGATAATTTCCAACCAATACGAATGTCTACCACTTACTCTTAAGCAAAATTACTTTACAAAATGCCATGTAATATAATCATTGGCATTTTTCGAAGCATTCCTTAAATACCAACTTGTCCAAATGATTACCGCTTTAATATGCATGTTTTAGTAAGAAATAATAAATTGTATGACACACGCTGCGTGTACGCAAATGAAGTACCTTGTCGGCTCAAAATGTGCCCCATTTTTAATCTCATTATTAAAATCATACCATTAGTTCACACTCTAACTATATATATTTATATATGTTGTTCAAATTTTCAATCGATATTAAAATTCTCTTTATTCATCCACTCAAATTTAAATACATTTTTTAAACTTGTTGTGGATGACACTTAAAGTTAATGCAGTTTTTTTCAAATGCTAATAGATTAATTAAATTTATTTAATGAAAATACAGTTTAGCCCAACCACTTGGGTTGATTTCAAAAATTGTCAAATTTGTCGAATTTTTTAGCTGATCGTCAAGTCCGCGTAGCGAACCAGGTTAGCCACATTTGGCAAAATAACGCCACAGAATTCCCGTCTCCACGGATGGATGGGCTAAACTGCATTCCAACCATTTAATTTATCTGATGAATTGAGAAACAAGCCAATGCTTCTACTAGGTTATTTGTCTTCAATAACAATGTTGGTAGAGCGTCGGCGTAGAATCTTCATGCTTTCAGATCGAATCTTGTCGAAGCATAACATTTTTTATTTGATTTTCAAATAACTAATTTTAGTTTTACGTGGGAGAAAAAAAAATTTATCTTATGTAAGTTTTTTTTGCAGGATGTAAATTTAGGAATAAATACCGTCAGTGACGAAGCATGTACATCGCAGGAAAAAAATTCTGTTTCAGAAAGAAATCGAGTCACTTATTTGAACTAGGAAGAGTTTTATTCAAAATTTATAAATAGAAAATGAAACTTGCGAATAAATTAGTGCGAGAGATGGAAAGTGTGTATATGAGAGAGAAAGTGTGTGTGTAAATAAAATAAAAGTAACTAAAATAAAAAATTTCTTTGTTGACCTCAGTAGGAATTGACTTAATTTTTTTTTTTTACAATACTTGTAATCAATCAGCTTCCCCTAATTCTTAAGTTCCCCTTAAACCCTTTTAAAAGTCTTAGCATTAACAGAATACAATACAGAACATAATCCTCGACGAGATACAAATTGTCTTAAACCTAAGAAAAAGGAATCTGTTCTCATGTTAAGATTTAACTCGAAGTGAATTGCACAGCACATGTAAAAATATATAAATAATACTTCGAATTAAATTCTTGTAGAGAAAAGGGTCCAAAACTTGTAGAAAAGTCCAAACTACATACATCAAATGGAGGATGTTCTTGAATTCTGTCAAAGGGTAATGGAGCTACCATCTGAGCTCCAGGTTTCACCTAGAAACCCCTAAAAATTAAAGAATTATTTAGTATTTTTTTCACATGTTGACGACCCTTGACAATCCAGAATTGCTCTCGTGAATGTGTCAGAATGATATCAACACCTGCATGACACATTTTAATATAAGCATCATAGATAAGTAGCTCAACAAAACTTAAATATTCCTGAATTTTTAATAAGAGTATTCACAGATAGAAGTTGCCTATACTCCATATCATAATGCTTTAGTTTAATTCCACATAATTTTTAATGTCGTTGTTCACATGATTTTAAATTTTATATAACGGTTAGCATCAGTTACACTTAGAATCATAATAGTTGAAGCACTTATTAAGAATTAATTCTCAGTGGTATTTAGAAGTAATCCAAATATTTTTTTATAAAAAAAACCCATGTGACATTTTAACTAATTCTCTTTATCAGCAGAATGGTTTCTGATTGTCAGAATACTATCCATATAATCCTAGCATTTATTAATGATTCATTATATTACAGTTTAATTAACTTCAAAGTTTAGTCTTTATTGTAGGCTGTGAGATTCGACCGGTAAATCCATCCACATTTGAAATGCGTCAATCCCCATCCCTTGAAACGATACTATTCAAGAAGTCGGATCGTGAATGAGCATCCAATTTTTCGGCCGTGAAATTCGAACGGTAAGTCTATACATATTTGTAATGCTTCAGCCCCTATCCCCTGAAACGATGCTCTTCAAGAAGTCGGAGCGTGAATGAGCATCCAATTTTTCGGCCGTGAAATTCGACAGGTAAGTCCATACACATTTGAAATGCGCCAGCCCTAATGAGGTAGTCGGACTGTGATTTAGATTCCTTGCCTTCGACCGTGTAAAGAGATTTTAAGACCAAGTATTATAAGTGATGCGTTAACCTTAACATTACGTTCGAAAGGTTTTTAGTTTTTTATATTTGTTTTATAATTCGTTTTACTCAGAAGAAAGTGCAATTATTTATGTTTATATTCTTAGGTATCAATGAATATTCTGATTAGTATCCTCCAATGCACTTTTGTTTCGTTTACGTCTAAATTTGTCAGGTGATCACTTTTCAAAATGTTATCCTCCAAATGTATTTTTTTGTTGCCTAAAGTAAAAAATTGCCCATCACTGTAAAAAATGATGTAAAAAAATTTAAATTTTTTTGAAATTTATATTTTATTGCTTTTCCTTTTGAACATAACAGCTAATACTGACTAGGTACAGATGAATTTAATTATGGTAATCACAAAATACAATGTGAAATTATGTAAGGAATTTTATTTTAATTTCATATGAATAATTTTAAATTTTGACTCACCTAATTATATTCTTTTATCGTGATATAAAATAGTTTTTCTGATTTCTATTTCGAACCAGAATTGTTGTCGTATGTGTAAGAGAATAATTTTTATTAAAATTTCGAAATAATCCAAATAACTTTTTTTTTTAATTCCAGCTTATTGTGATAACTTAACTAGATCTCTTTTTTGCAGAATGATTAATGAGTATTATGATTCAAATATTACTAGCATTTAATGATTCATTATAATGTCATATATATATATATATATATATTGAATGTTCTGTCTATATTATTAAAAAAGCTTAAATGTAAATTCTATTTTAAAGTTATTCACACTTTTCAAGTATTATACCTAATGGGATAATATAATAAATTATATATGAATAAAATAATAATAATTCTTGATAGTTTGAATATTATGCATCTAATTCAGGACATTAATCATAATTGATGTGAAGTGTTTTCAAGTAAAATAATTTTTGATCCTTATATACAGTACAAACGAAAATAGGATCATTAATCTCTCTCTCTCTCTCTCTCTCTCTCTCACACACACACACACACACATATATATATATATATATATAATATATACATTGTTGTACAAAAACTTTTTCAAATCAGCACAAATAATACCATATTCTCTAGAAGTAAGTACATGAGTAATGTAAGCAAATCTAACCAAAAATTGAATTGAATAATAAAAATGACTTTTATTGAAAAGATAGTATGGAACCAAAAAGTGGTTAAGTCCGAAACATTCATGAGACTAATGTCCCGCTAGAAACATCCAGCCTTCAATATAAGGATATGAACTCCCCTCATTGTTTTGAAGGTTTCACATCTTCTGGTTTTGTTTAGAATGAGGTTGTCAATGAGTTGTTGAGGCGTTGCAGTCCATTCGTCTTGTACTGAAAATAGGAGCTCCTGAATCGTCACTGTCAGTGAGTTACGAGCCACTAAGTGTCTTCCTGGAAAGCCCCATAAATGCTCGATGGGATTTAGATTAGGAGATCTTGCCGTCAATTTCATGCATTCAATGTCCATATTGCCCAACAGCTCATCGAGCGCTACTCTGCGATGAGTTGAAACGAATCGTCGATGAAAAGGATCTGCGGACCCATAGTGCCACTAAAAAGAGGCCCATACGGAAGGAGAATCTTGTTTGAACAGCTGGGCGCAGTGACTGAACCTCCTTCGAAGATGTGAAGGTCGGTATGGCAACCAAGCATGATGCCTTCCCAAAAGAGAGTACCGCGATCTCCAAACCAGTCTCTTTCGATGATATTGGAAGACCTATCGAAGGTTACCCACTCTCTCCAGATGTGTATGCATCCAGGATCACCACTCAGACTAAATCAGTTCTCATCCGTATAGAGTACTCAGCCCCATTGATTATCAATACAATTCAAGTGTTCGCCGCACCACATAAACGGCTTCTCCGATGAGAAGTTATTAAAGGTACACACCGTATTCATCGTCTCGCAGAGGCCACAACTGTGCATCCTTCTGACCACGGTAAAACATCATATCGATCGTCCAATCACCTATGCCATGTATCTAGCTATTTCTCCCGCAGTCTGCTGCCGATTAATTCTGGTCTGTAGGACAAAATAATGGTTTTCATCTGGTGTGGTTTCTCGTGGATGACCATTACTGAAGCTTTTCCTGTAGTTTGAAATTCTCTCCAAAATCGTGAAACGATGCTGTGAGCAATTCCGAATTCCGCATTCACACTTGTCACAGTTCGACCTTCCTCTATCTATCCAATGATTCGAGGGAGCCGCAGTAGCTTAGGGGTCATGGTTGTGGACTCACGGCCTACAGTGTTTCTCGAGCTGGGAGTTTGAGACTTGACGCTACAAAAGACTCACCGTGTAGCCAGGGCTGATGCACGTTAAATCCATCGGGTGCTCAAAGTTCTACCGTTAGCGTGATGTGGAAGTTAGGAGATAAGGTTGTCAAATCAGGTGTCGTTCTTGTCACTTGACTGAATTTCAAAATTTCGGGGTCAGTTGCCAATAGCCCTTGTCTTGCTTCTAGTGTCTCGTTAACCAAACGAAACCACATCAATGATTCGACCTGGTGTGAAAGCATTTGGAAGTCTTCTAACAGATTGATTTTTCAATTTTTCACTCTATGCAGCAATTCGACGTAGTTGAGTGATATACGCCGTTCAATCGCCTTCCCAGAAATGCTAAACTTACATCACCGGTGTGCTTTATCTCAGCCCGAAACTCCCGCATTACGTTGGCTACTGTTGCATGTGCAACCGTTCCTAACCATCAGTTTATCTCCTTGTTGTCTTTCAATCTATATGATCACTGATACCTAATTTGTCTGCCTTCATCCTTAATATCTGCGCGCTCTCTTACACACACACACACACACACACACACACATATACTCTCTTATATATATATATATATGTCAACGTATTATTATCAATATATTAAAATAAGAATAAATTGAATATGTAAGATGTTAAAGTATTAGTTAAACCCCTCTTCATACAGATTTCAGAGAGAAAAGCTTCCAAAAGAATGACACACAAAAATAATTCAATGTTTGTATATTGGCTTGAAGTCAAGTTTCTAAACACGTATATACTATCACGAAGAAGAAATATGCCCGAAGGAAATGTTTTTTATTATAATATTGCTTAAAGATTAATTCAGGATTAAAAAAAATAATCCATTAATGTCACCTTCTGTTTTAAAGTGAATTGACTTTTAATCATACTAAAACTTTGTTTTCAAATGAAAAAAGATGATGATTCCTTAAAAAAAATCATTTTAATTTTTTTGCAGGAGCTGATTATATTTTATATTTTCAAAATTTTTTTCCAAGTTTTCAGGTCGGATCGTTCACCATTACAAGAGCTACCTACAGACGCTGACGGGCCCTATAACAGTATTTATGCACACACATATACATGGGGTTGGGTTAAAAATTATCAGTTTGGGATGTTGGAGGGCTATCAAGTTGACACATAATGTTAATAGTAAAATCAAGCGTTTGAAAAATCTTAGAAACTGATAAAGCAGAAGGCGAGAGCCATCAAAGTAGTAAATTTCTTAAATGCCGTGTGGCTGAGGAATACGAGTGGTCATGGTCTTAAGATCAAGGCCGGTGCAGTTTCAGACGAGTCGTAGGATCCCGTCCGCTACTAAAAACCTGTCGCAAACAGGAGCGGATGTCCTATAAATCAAGCTCAACTCACGATATGTTGAGAGTAGAATTTAGAAGAGTCGGAAAATTTTCAAAAGTCATCTTAGATCGTGGATCAAAATTATGATGTCCGTTACAAAAAGATTTTAAGGTAAAACCGAGTTAGATATGTTAAAATTTCTTGCGTTGAATGAAATACAGTTTCGTGCAACACGAATTACATGAACTGGAATTCGTTCCAATTGGAATTAATTAGAATTAGGAAATAAATCAAATTTACTAACACTTAAATAATCATTATTACTGAGTGAGGTATTTAAAATAATATCTGTGAAAGTCTCCTTCGAAATTAGAAAAACGGATCTAGAAGAGACGACAACACAAAATATTTACCATTATTTTCGTTCGATTTTATATTTTAGTCAAAATACATCTATACTCCTAAAATATCAGATTTTCTTTTGTGACACTTAATAACTTAAAAAAGCTTTATTTTACACTTATTCACCTTTCTAGTTCGACGCATTTGAATCAAAATAATAATGAAAATTTAATTCTTTACGCTCTTCATGAGAATTTATACAGGAGGAAACTTTCAGTTCTTAATCGTAAATTAATTTCAGAACTGTAACGGAAGTTTACCTTTGTAACCAACAGCTTAATGTATATTAAAAGAAATTGTATTTCTGAAGCACTCGGACCTATTCGACAAAAACTCTCGAGGTGCGACAATACAGTTGATACCACTATTCAGAACATTCGCATTACGACCGATAAACATTTTAAGATGTAAGGGAGTGAAGCATCAACAACAACCTGGAATTCATATTAAAATTTGCAAAAAAATCGGGAATATTTCCATTAGAGTTTTGTGAATATTATAAGCCGCAATTAAATAAATCGAACATATTATGATGAGGTGAAACAAAAATTTAGCCACTCTTTTTCTAAGTGTGTAATGTTTAAATCTTCTAAATGGGATGAAGGCTGGTGGTTAAAAACCCGAGGGATAGTTTCAGTATCATGTTGGCTTAAATATCCCAAAACAAGCCAAGTCCTGTGAATGAAAAAGCTTAATTCCTTTTCCATATAGCTCAATGTCTGCTTTGAAGTGCAGCGCAAATGAATTTAATTGTAAGTTTCACTCTTAAGTAAGTAGTTTGTGTTCTTTCCCACGTGGATTCTCAGCCAGTGTTTCTCATGGATTAGGACATTGATGCCATTAAGGACCTGCCGTAAAGACGGGGCCGTAGCTCTTTAAATATGTGGAAGCTCAAAAAGTCCTCCAGTGGTGTGGAAGTCAGAAGTGGGAGGTGTCAGCTCTGGTTTCGTTCTTGTCACTTGACCGAGGTTCAAATTTACGAGATCCGTCATCAAATGCCCTCGTGTTGCTTCTAGTACAACGTTAATAACACTAAAGAAACCGAACCAAACCACATTCTTTCACGATGCTTTTGCAACCTAATAGTCTTTGTTACGGATTTTAAGCCAGTGTTGTTTTCGTCAGTTTATGGGTTCAATCCTTGTTGCTCTAAAGATAAACCGTGTAGTGCCGTAGACTCCCGTTAAGACTTAAGTGACTCGCAAAAACGCCTTAAATTCGGTATTTTATATTCCCCCGTGTATCCTGGTAACCTTAATAAATATTTGATTAATTGTCGTAATTCGTCACATATTGGTAATATGACTACGCCTTTCAGTATGTTGAAATATATCATAAGTTTAATGATTTGTATAAATTCTTATGATTTCTTTAGTGAAATTAATGGATGTTTAGCCTATTTTAATACTTTTCTCGACATGGATCATGCTAACAAACATTTAATTATGTCATACGTAATAAGGGAACTTACCTGAAGTAGAAATTGCTAATTTATTAAATCTTTCACTTTTATAAAAACATATTTAATTAAATAAAAGATCAAAGCAGATGTGTGTGGTTACCGCAGTAAAAGTAACATAAATAGATGACGTTGCTAACCCATGTAGTTAAAATAAGAATAAATAAAATTGCACTCGTTTCGAAAGTAACAATTTATTTCCGTTCTTCTATTAAAACATAAGGTTTAATTCACAGTTTTTTAACTTTACAATCGGAATAAAACGTGGGATACTGGTGAACAAGAGAAATTTGACGTAATCTTAATACTCATACAATTCTTTTCGCTCAGTGTTTTAATTTTAGCCTAACAGCATGAACATCGTGTGCAAAATTTGCAAAAACTGTCATGATTTCATTTAAAAATATTATATTTGGGAAAATAGTGTTCAGATCATTTTTGTTTCAGGGAAAAAATATTTGGCGTATATAATCGCATAATATTTACATATCTTAATTGGAAAATTTCCTGATTTTAATAATAACTACAATAAAAAAAGTAAAGTAAGAAATCGCTGCATGTTTAACTCAATTACGTTTTTAACTATTTACGGAACATGATGTAGAAATGTAGTATCAAATCAATTACTCTTCCTGTGGATTTTTCGTCGGTTCCATGTGAACCACATGTACGAAAAACAATTAATACACCTTATGCTATTAGCAGAAAAATATGCTTTCATTATAGTTCTGGAATTAATTTCCGAATACTAAATAGATGATTTTTCCTACATAATGGTGAAGAGTTTAAACAGCATATTTTTGGTGTTATTTTGGATGAAATGCGCATCATAATATGATAATGATGATGTAATCGATATGATTATAGCTTAAATGTTTTACGGATGAAAATTTCATATATTTAGAAGTATAGATTTGTTTTGAAAAAAATAAGCTCTTAATTTTCTTATTGTCATCTTCTATGTTACGTTTTTTCCTACTTTGTGGAAAGTTTTTGAAAGAAATTGTTTTAAGAACTCATATCAGAAACGACTATTATTTAAGTGTTAATAATTCTGAATTTAGAAGTAAATCCATTTTTTTTCCAACTTGAAGTTTACTGCTCGAACCAAAAATCCTGTAAACAAAAGATTGATTTTTGAATTTTTTTATTTTGTTTAAAGCCAATATTATATTTGAGTGTATTCTTGAATACATAAAATCAATAATAATTTTTTTTAATTAGTTCTTATTTTTGTTTAATGAAGGTTAAATAGTTAATGTTTATTATAATATCAAGTCCAGAGATTGTACCATAATATGTGAATTATATTTGTATTTTCACACATTTTACGTAGTAAAACTTACTTTTCATATCCATTTATTTAAGCATATTAGTACAGCAATATGTGCAAATACCGTTGCTTGGTATTATCCTTCTTGTTAAACATACAACAGCCAGTAAGGATCCTGCATTCCATTGCAATCGTTAATGAGACTGTATAGAGATAAGTGTTCATGAAATTGTTTACTGTGCCGTAACTAATCGCACCCATACTTTCAGGAAAAATTCCCCACGAGAGTGAAAGAAATGAAGTGTGTCTACCTAAGTTTATAAACTCTTTTAGCCTATACTGAACTATGCACTTGTAGTTTGTAGCCTTGTTATTCCTCAGAAAAGTTTCCACAACGGATGTAAATGTAAGTTATCTTTATTTCATTGTAAGGACAATTTCATATGAGTTGTTAGCCACAAGTTTCAGACAATCTTAGCCTATAAATGCACTTTCTATTTGGCATTTGATAGTGATGGGAGAAATTATTACAAAAGAAAAAAAAAAAAAGCCTTATACCGCCCCAATCGAAAGCTTTTCCGAAACTTTTTTTTTTTAATCATACCTTAATGTAGAGTTTTGAGAGTAATGTGTCCACTATAGTGTTTCAAGAGGTTTGTTTAATACATTTGTATTACCAGATTCTATAAACTTTCAAGAAGATCACAGTTTTATATGATAATACTTTTTTTTGCATGACTGCCCCATTATTTTACAAAGCATGGCATAATCATGTTGCTTTCCAGGAAAATAAAAATGGCTTTCTAGACAGAAATATTTTTCGCTTAAAATCATTGTATTTCAACACAAGTGTAGAAACAAAAATCTTTAAGCTGAAACTTTAATGCAATCCGTTAGCACAGATATGCCAGAAATCGAAACAAATTTCTCTGTTAATGAATATTGTCTAAATTATCTGAATCCTTAAAAGGTAACAGGGGGGGAAGGGCTGATAATCACCCCAAGTAAATTGTTTTTCTAATTTTTTTAAAAAGCGTAATACTGGAAAAAACGATATTCCCTGTTATCATTTATAGGGATATCGGTATTATAAATAAGTTCACTTTTCTTAAGTTTATTCTATTGTATTCTGCTTGCACAACAATAAAACTTATCTGGGATGATATTTCACCTATGATAATGTAGGTGGAAGTGTTTAAAAATTACTTCGTGATGATTAAATTTGAAGTTGATTACCATAGTTATAAGTTTTGCTTCTAATAGACAATTATGAGATGAAAGATAAGAAAATAGTTATTTTAAAAATATTTTTGCACTTTTTTATTTTATTGGCGTGACGAGACTTTTATAATAACACATTACCAAAAACGGATAAAATGGAAACCATTATGCTAGAAGCGGATGCGTTTTGTGATTATGAGTGCAATATATGAGAAAGACAGCGTAGAAGACAACGATGTGGAGAAGGTTTATGTTGACTTAATTGATAATAGCTTGGGAGAAAGTGCCGAAATTTTATGTGATGAATAAAGCCTTTTCATCTGCTCTAGTACTCGAATAAAGTTTTTATGTACTAATATCCAGTTGAGGTGTGAACGAATTTCCTGAAAGAAAGTCCAATTCTTAGAAAGAAAGCTATATTAAACGATATGCTGTTCAATAAACATCCCGGTACAAAAGATGTTCGAAAAGGTAAAAATAAAAATAAATGGTCAACAAAGACTTCAAATCTACGTAAAAGTGCTGCTAGGTATGTGATAGGTCAACTTCAATAACATGCGAGAGTTCTACAAGATGTAACAACTTCATTTATAAAATTCACCGTATATTTTAACTGTAAAAGTAAAAAGTAAATTTTAACTGTAGAAATAAATTTTATAATTTTCGTGAAATATGTAATTCTTACAATATTTCTTAAATTTATAAAATAAAACTTATGCATTGGAGTGAAATGACACCCACGATACCTTTAACGTGATTTTTTAAATGATATGTTTAAGGGTTGAACTTGTTAAAAAAATTTAAAGGGAAAAAAAAATTGTTTAACAGTGTAGTTAAATTAATACTTTCAAAAACACTGCATGAAATTCAATATGTTACGTCTGTATCTTCCAGAGTGACACATATTTGTAGCTTCCATATGCAACAATTTCATTCAATTTTCACCTTTTAATCTGAATTTATATGAAACAAGTGGAATATGTTCGGAAAGCAAGAATGTAATAAATTTAATAAAAAATTATCTATTATCAATATCATTACATTTGCATTAATGAAGCGATCAAAATATACACAAAATGATCTCCGTTACTGAAAATTAGTTCAAGGATTCGATGTACGTATGGTGTCAGAAAAAAGTTTCAATGTTCATGTTTTGTACTGGCCAAAGGAATCATCCGTCTTAAAGAAAAACAAATCACTTGTGGGTATTGACATCATGAGAGGTGATGTATCCAGCTCAGATCTAATGAATGATTAGAGCAAAATGTTTAAAACTGAATAATAAAACTGAGATGAGTGGAGTTGGAGTAACAGAGTGGCTACTTGATTGACACGCAACTATTTTTTATTTTGTCTTCCATTCTTCGCAACGGATAATACATCTCAAGATGTCAGGAAACAGAATATTTATAATAATAAAAAATAATTACTAATATTCAAGTTATTTACTAAATAAACATATATTTCTGCAAATAATGAATTACTTTTCTATAGAAAAAAATAAATCACTATAATTTTGGGCGTAAACACCGTGTATTTGATTAACCAATGAATGTTCATTGGTTAAGACGTCCCGCCGTACACGTAACAGCAAAGAGTTTGGACGCATGAAACTTAATATACATTCATTCAGCAATTTTATTTCGTAGTGATGTAATAATCATCGATAAAATTTTATAGCATTTACAACAATACTATAAACAGTCAAAATAAATAAATAAGAATGTCTAAGTAAACATCTTACCGATCGTTCAAAAACTAAATTTACTGATATCTAAAAGGTTTTTTCTTTACGACTGTGGTAATTTTTTTACAACCATAAATTACTATAGTATGAAAAAATATGAATAAACCAGATAGTGAAGTAGAATTTTATAATTAAATTAACAACATTCATTCATACAAAACTTTCTAACCCTAACTCATCAATGTCCGAATTAACCAATAAATGACAATCAATATCATTTTCAGCGCTGTGTTTAGAATCACTTCTCTCAACGTCACTATCTTCATTTTTCTTTTCTTTTTCGATGATTTCACTAGAAATTACACGCCATACAGAATTCGTGATTAATCGCAATCGACCGCAATGAGGCGAATCTCACGCGAGTTGGAACTTGTTGAATTTCCTTAGTGCAACCGCAGTGCTAAAATGTGCGCAGTGAATTCTACATTAACGATTCGTTTGCGCATAAATTATGATCTAAACATGCAGATTAAGAACAAAATTCCTTCAGATGCACCATACCGGTATATAGTATCGCAGATGTTAACTTTTAAAGATACATAATTTAAACTGTTTAACATACATAATTTAAACTGTTTAACATACATAAGTCGTAGCTTATCTATCCGGAATTACGATAATCAAATTTAAACTGCAAAATTAAAACTAATTAGAAAGAAATTCTAAGAATCTAATATCTAAATGGTTTATAAATGTCAGTATCTTCTAGTGTTGATTAGGAGGGAATTACCAAACGCTTTTCTCGAAATGCGGTTTGCAAAAGCAATATTATCAAGAAGAACTATACTGAAGCATTTATTATACAAGTGACCTAGATGGTTTATTATATGCCCCCAGATTAATATCGATAATGTTGAAATAAATTATCACTGCTCTTAAGCTCTTCTTGAGATTTGGCTCTGGAGTTACATCACTAAATGTAGATTATAGAGATTGTCTATCATTGAAAGGCAAGCTAACTCCACGCGTTGCATGAAATCTTCTGCATCATCCCGAGATCTAGCACGGCTGCAGTTAATCGTGCTCGAACCTCAAGTTGTCATTTGTGGTGAACTAAAGCACACAGCAAAAAACAATCAAGGCTGTGAGTTTAGTAATGACATTTACCTACCGTTGACAAAAACTATATAATATACTGATTGTTGATGATGAATGGTATGCTTATAAACATTATCTTCAACACGGCATTTTGAAAATTTGCCCCATTCCTAAATCTGGAAAAAACTTTGAAAACCACCTACGAAGCTCAGAATTCAAATCCTTTTCTTCAAAAAACTTAATAATCAGATATTGTTATGCGAGTCAAATTCAAAGCCCAAACTATAAATTAAGGAAATTGAAAACGTCCAGATATTAAATATCATTAAATTAATAAGAATTTAAAGCCGATTTTGAAAAATTTCTCCCAAACTCCCGGCACACAATCAATAAGTAAATTCCATCTCTTGCGAAGACAAAATTTTATCTAATTTCCATAGAACTCTTCTAAAAATGAATTTCTTGAGCAATAAACTTTCCTCCAATCTACTAATCACGCCAACCCTAAACAGTGATAAAACGTTGGACATACTCTCATCTGTTTCCCATTTTCCCACAGATTTTCCTATATTTTCAGCTCTTAATTTCTTACTGCCCACCATTGTATAATCTCTAAATATTGCTCTTCCTTGAAACCATACTTTGATCTTCTTTTTAATGATTTAATTGTATTTCATATAATAAGGCTTTCGAATATCTTGTTGAATAATATATATCAAGAAAAATGTTTTGTACCGATACATCGTTTAATGATTGCTTTATCACTAGGTTAATGGGCAATTGCTGCTAATGTAACTAGGATCCTGTCAAGTCGCAATCAATGTGCTTCCCCACTCTGAAGACATACACGCAGACTCAATATCCAACGACTGACGTTGAAAATATATTAATTTTCAAGAAACTCCAGTCAGATATTTAAAATAAATGGACTCCAAAACTGTAGAACTTTTATAAGAGAAAAAATATTTGGAAAGAGATACCTAATAACAGCATCGATTCAATACTGATTGTTTTATTAACATCGAAATTTAGAAGCAAACGAGATCTGCAAGTTAAGACTAACTGTACCAGTCGACCTCACACTGACGAAGCTGATACTAATATCACTTTCTCTCTAACTTCCACATCACAGACTTTGAAACTCCACATATTTACGTGAATCATACCAGGCTGCACGACGAGTCTTTAGTGTCCTCACGAGTGATGGGTCTTCAGAACTTAAAATCACGATATGACAAAAACCTCTGGCCACGATTCTGCGAAATGACCACTAAGCAATTGCAACCACTTCACATTTGAGTAATTTGGCTTCGAAAGTGACAAATAAAAGTATTTGGACAAGCGAAAAGGAATGTTTTTTTAATATATCTCTCCTTTGACATTCTGTTTTCGGTCCAAATTGAAGCGCCCAGTTGTTAATAATAAAATTTCTGCCAAGATACACCGTTATAGAGGACATAAAAATAATCTTTATGAAATGGGATTTAATCCATATAAAATTGCACAAAACAATATAAGATTTACCGAGATTCCATTCCTTATTTCAAGTCACGATACTTAAAAATAAATAGAATTTAAATGAACACTTCCGCTACTTGTTCTTTAGTGTGCAAGACAACCAAGGAAGTGCAGTTTTACAATTTTACAAATCCAACCAAATTCATCACAGTGCAAGGAGTTGTCACATGACTCCCAGGTGTCTTAAGTACGGTCTGGTTCAGCTCAGCAGAGACTGTGAAATTAAAGAAACGATAACGATTCAGGTAAGCAGTACGTCAACTGTAGTGGATAAGAACATTTCGCCTCATAGGGTTGTTGCCTCACCTTACCAAAACCTTCCAAGGACTCCTACAGTAATCTACTACCATTCTCAGCAATAACTGAGCTTGCGATAATATCACGTACACAAATAATGCCGCTTACAAGACAGTTCTACGCCAACAGATTGAGACCCAAAGCAACTTGAGGCCTGACGATTTAATAATGATAAACTTCGTAATGAAATAAATTATCTAACAAGAGGAGAACAATTTTGACAAGTAATGGACCGCCTCAAAAATATCAAACTAGATTTCAACACATTCTTCAAACTTTATATGCAACTTTCTAAAAGGCAATTAGATAGGGCTGACGCGGATAAAAATTACGTTATAATTGAAGCATTAATTGACTTGTCTAATGATTGCAACTATAGATATATAAATTTTAATAGCCATAGATTCTTGGTCGAAGTTATGTAAGGCCACAATTAGTGTTTCGGAACACATTCAGAGTATTACATCTGAGAGCTCCGAGATTTCGTTGAGACACACTTCTTCGATATTCCTTCAATTCCACTTTCTGATTGCAGAGGCAAAAGCCCTTTTCTCATCTTTTGTCGTGTTCTAATGGCTGCAAGGATATGAATACAACATATGAGAACGCAGAATACTCGCAGTTTCAATAAGTTGCGCCTGTAAAAATAAATTATTGCAATGTGCCAAATCATGGTTATGTTAGAAGTGGTACATGTTTCAAAGAGAAATGTCATGCTCTTTTTGTAAACATACTAGTGCTTATAACATAGCTATGAATTTGTAAATCTCTGCATGCGCTGAAAATATGGCTAAAAATGTTCGATTTGAGGCATATACGAAAAGTTTTGAAAGCTTAAAAAGTTTGCATGATAAATGTTTAGTTTGATAGAAATAAAAAATATGTAATAATAATTTGTGTTCAAGTAATTATTAACGCATTCGTAAAATTTATTTTTGAAATTAAATAATCTGTAAAATATTTATCATGTATTATATAATTAAAAAAAGAATTTTAAGACTGTATGCAAAAGATTTTTATACCACTTATTTTATGAGTCTTTCATAAATAAAATAAATGAATTTGTGAGACAATCTTATTATTTTCTTAATTTTTTTATGCATGTATATCAAGAAAATGAAGTAGTTTTCATAACTACGTCATATGCTATTAAAGAATAAACGTGGATCAATTGTTAAATTGTGTTATGTGCTTTAGCAATAATAACGAATGTATTTAAATTGTGTTGATAAAGAAAGAAGAAAGATGACCCTAATGGCTGTCCAAAATTTTGCTTAAAATCTTTTAATTTAAAATGGTTCATGTATATAAAGTTAAAGAGGTTTGTTTCACCTGAGAATGAATATTTTTAGGGAAATGCTAAGAGATCTTCTGAACGGAAACTGTATTAAATCTAGTCAATGGAATAGAAAATCCAGTTCGAGTTTTCCTTTCATTTGCCATTATTTACAGAATATTTTGCTGAGTCAGGCTTATTTATTTGATTTGTCGCTAGATTTTCCTGGAAGCTAGAAATTATTTAGAAAGCCATTTGTATTTATGCTGCGAGGTTCACTCAATAACTCTTTCCTTGTAAAACCTCTTCTTCTTTGCTTTCGTTGTTTCGGTCCTGAAAAAAAATACTTCCGTTTAATATTCAAAAGAGAAATAAAAAGAAAGGAAAAAAATACAATGAATGTTTTGCTTCTGCAATTGTAAAACCGTTGATGGAGATGTACCAACATTCTTTTTTTTTTGTATAGGGGACTGTAAGGTACAAGAAGCGGAACAAATATTAAAAATAACTCCTCCAATAAATATTGTTTCCATATTTACGTTAACTGAATATGTTTATTAACATGTTTTATATTCCAGTTTTGTAACAGTAGAGTTAAAATACCGGAATATAAAAGAAACAGACCGTTGAAAAATGGTATGTTTAGTGTCATATGGATTAAAGTAACACGTTCCAAAATCAACCCTTGAAAAAAAAAAGATTTAAATGCTTCAAAAATATCAATTCAATCGAATTAAACAAATATTTTGTTTGGAAACTCGATCCTGTGCTCACAAAACATGTTGTCATTACCTCATAAATCGGAATGGAAAAAGACTTTTTCTCGGAATATAAGACGAGGAATTAAAGACATATTTCTCAACCAATAAATAAGAAGGAAAAAATATTTTCATAATCATTGCTGGAAAATTTTGAGAGTTAGAATTTCTTGCAAAATTCATCTCTAATATTTCAGACAGACATTAGCATACAAATAGAAATCTGTTAAATTCAAATATTTAAAACTCTGATATTTTGTTAATATGCAATAATATTTATTACTACCTTTATATTAGCCATTTTTCACTTATTATCATATAATTGAACTAGAATATATTAGTTTTTTAATTGATTGCATTGAATATTGTCTTAAATACTTTAGTGTTATTGATTATTAGTTAGAGTGATATGTTTCCCAATTTGTTTGTGTTAGTCTTGAAATAATTGTACTTAAGTGGTGTTTTTTACGACAAGTAATCCATTATATGAAAAAACCAATGTCATAAATTATTCCAAACATTCATGCATCTCAACTACTCAAAACACTATTAAGATGTCAAACATGTGTGGTTTAAGGGACAAAGTTGCACAAAACAAATGAAAAAAAATTAAGGAGAGCATTATTTTAACAAATCAATTTTAAACGGCCAAATTTGTAATACGGTGATTTATCAGGTAAAAAATTACTCGAAGTAAAGATGGGGTCAAACGAAAATTTAAAATATCCAAAAAAAAAAAAAAAAAAAGAAAGAAAAAGAAAAGCAAAGATATTCAAAAATTATAGTTATTAAATTCTATTGAATTTGAAATATGCTCATTGTCATAAAAATTTGCGAACCAAGAAAGATTTGTCAGAATAAAATAAGCCCTTTTAAACATACATCATTTATGTAAGTGATTACAAAATCAAATTAAAACGATCATTTATTGAAGGAAAAAGTATAAGTAAATGGAGTTTTAAACGCGAGGGCATGCCGAATATTATTTAGAACTAACAACGGCAACTTATTTGAAATATTATAAAAGGTTTTTAAAAGATTTTGACGTGGGGTTAAACCCGCAACCCAACGAACATTTTAAAACTTCCAACAATGCTGGAGAGAAGAATTCATTGCTCGCTCTTATGACAACCCATTTGCATTGAACTCTTGGCGAAGCTGAATATTCGCCAAAAGGACTCTAAACATCCCACCGGGCCTTGAAATAACATCTCAAAAGCACAATAGGCTGACATGAACATGAAAAATAAAAATTTTACCTAACAAATATTAGAATTTTAATACAATCAATAATTAAAAGTAATAAAAATAAGATTTCAATTTCTCGATGGAAATATTGCAACTTTCTTAATATATATTAATTAGAATAGAAATTTTTGAAACGGCTCTTTGTACAACAATATCATTTGGCAATTTTAAATGAACAACTCGAATTTTAACATCAGTACCTGGGTATGTCTGTAATATTTTTCTCATAATCCAATGAGATAGCAGAAGATTATTCTCCTTTAGCAATACAACACTATTAAAATTTACATTTGATTTATCAAATTATAATTTATTACCTGATTATAAATTGTTAAGATAATCTTTATTCCATGCCTTGTAAACATTTTGTACAATTTTGGCAATATTTCTATATTTATCAAGTGTATTAGTGCCTACAGAAAATAAATTTAGTTCAACATTTGCACTAATACCTCTTCCGATAAGAAATTGACCAGATGTTAAAACTTCAAAGTTTTCATTTACAGCTGAAAGGGAGATGAGAGGTCACAAATTCAAAATTCTTTGAGTTTAAAACGTTACTGTGATTAATTCTTCCAGAGTCATTGATACTTTGCCAATAATTATTTTAAATGCAATTTAAATGATTTAACACCAGCTTCCCAAATTCCTGCAAAGATTGGTGATTCCGTTTGTATAAATTTTCAATGTAACTCCTCAGCGGAGAGAAAACCTACCACCCTCCCATTTGGTTATATTACGAGATTATATAACTTTTTCGATTCATTGGATGCTTTTACGAAATTTGTGGCATTTTATGAAATTATGCCACCACATTTACCACGACGAGAGAAAAAAAACACATTAAAGTAGCAATGAATGCATTTAAAGATAATTCATTTACGATTTCCACGTGAATCACACAAGTTACGACACACACAAAACAGCCATATAATTTTTATTATGAATTCCCTTGTGCTGATTTTTAAATTGTATGGAAAAGGAACCAAATTAATCTACACCAATATGATAAAAAAGAAAAATTTCTGTCGCTCGCTCTTTAGGCAAATTGCCCATGATTTCAGTAATTAAAATTGATCTGTGTTTAAAACAATTAATTCAATTACGCACGATTTTTCTACACTCATTTCTACCTTTAATTGACCAAAATTGTTGCCTTACAAAGTGAAGTAAAGAACTGGGTCTTATGTGTAAGAAGGGTTTATGAAAATCTTTCAATATCAATGATGTGAGCTTATGAGTTTTTGGTAAAATAATAAGATGTTTAGAATTTTCGCTTAATTCTGAATTGACTAAACTCGCACCAATTCGTAAGACCTGATTTTCATCTACAAAAGGGTTTAGAATTTCAACTTACTTTTATGTGATATACTTTTACTGTGTTTTAAACCTTTTATTTCAGCACCAATTTCTTGCTTTTAAGCATACCTCGCTGCATGGTTCAGTTGTACATAGATAATAAAATGATGAAGTACATTATTTTTCTACAACTTCAGCGGGAGCCTAACTATAAAACTTAGAATTCTAGTTAATTTTAAATATCTATTTGAAAGTTCACAGAAATTGTCAAGAAAAATGTCCAGTGTATATACAATAGATACCTCAGATATTCTCCCTAATTTTTTTTTTTTTTTTTTTTTACTTTTTTACATTAGGTTGATTTTTAAGTTGAAAGTCTCAAATAAACTTTTTCTGCCAGGGTAACGGATCTCTTCTAAAATACAACTTATCTACCTTGTCTTTCACCCGACATAATTTGAGGTAGAGTTACCACGCAGAGTGTGTACTCTGTTGCGTTAAATCCCTAGCATTATAAATGCAGTGCTATAAGTGTTTAAAGTAAAACAAATGAGTGTTATACATGTATAAAGTAAAAACCGATCTCTTTTCTTACTTTGAACTAACTGGTTAATTTAATAGTGCATAAAATTTTCTATAAAATTAATATACAAGTAAAAAATAGATAGATATTGATTTGATTCATTTGTTTTATCTTATTTTAAGATATTATTGCCTACCGCTTATTCAGTAAAGCTCGTAGACCTATAAAAGTGCATAAAGATACATGGTCAGCTCTCTTACTCTTACAGCTTATTCATACAGTTTTTGAAGTTGGATGAGTTAGCAAAATAGAAAACATAACTCGATACAAATTAGACATACTTTATTATTATTATTAGCAATAAAATGATTATTCACACTTTCCTAAAATAAATTTGAACGGTGAAAAATCTTAAGTGATTTTTATCCATATGTAATATTTCGCAAGCAGGGATTTAGGATCATCTGCTTAATATTTCTCATACTACTTTTTTCTTCAGTAATATTTTCATAAAACATGCAAAATAAGTTACATACTTTGATTTTATGCCAGATATAACTTCGTGTGTGATAGAAAAGTAATGTGGTAATTGTGAACTACGTCATTATCTATTAAAATGTAATCAAAGATTAAAATCTAAAATTTGTTCCTTTTTTATCATTTCTTATTGTTCGGGAAATTTTCAGCGATCAAGGTTTTCTTCGATTTCAGTGATCTTCGTGATATTCTTCACACTTTCAGAATGCTTAAAAAGAAATTGCAATTCCAGTGAAAAACACCACTTCCGAGAAGTGTGGTGATTTCGGTTTCTTCTGAGATGTTGTAGCATATCTTAATACCAGTTTCTATCTAAGAAACTGTCTTCATGACTAAATGAAATTAAATTAGTTGGTAGAGTGTAGACATGTACGTTTAAATATACTGATTACCAACCTCTGAATAAAATAATATAAATACAAATAACTTTGCTTTTATAAGGATAACCGAATGTAAACATAAGTATTTCGCACCTAAATATATATTCTATAAATTCAGATTCTCTTCTCTAGTAAATACTTCTATTTAAAAAGAATATATAATTAACATCCTTGATTTACGGAGTAGATGAAAGGATACTTATTTAAATAGACAAGAAAAACATTGAATAAGTGTGACAAAATGGTTCATAATTTATCAAATATACTTAAGAAATCTAAATTTTTTCGTCCAAAATAACACTAAATCTCAAATGCAAATTATTAAATCTGATCTTTTTCACCGCGTCCAATGTTTTTTTGCCTTATCATTTAATTGGTAATATTTGACTTTTTAAATAATATTGATTAACATTTTGACTTGTAACTAATTCATATGTTTATTTAAAATTTATTTAAGTCATGAATTAGCAGAGATGAAAGATGGAACATGAATGAAAACATAAGAAAATTTAGTGATTAATTAATTTCGAGTTTCTTAAATGTACTATAAGAAGTGCAACTACAAGTATTATGAGTCAGTGACGAAGAGAACGACATTGTTTAAGTAAAATTTTTGAGTCCAATTAAAGTCACACTTCAGAATCAAATTACAAAGAAATTTTAAATCGGATAATCACACATAAACAGAAACTTTAGTTATGATACCTAGCTATTTCTTCTCTTTTCGACTCTTAGCATATAATTTTAAATGCAATGACGTATAGAAAAAACACAAATTTAGATAAACCTTTCAAATTTTATAGTTCTGAAAAAAATTATGATCTTTTCAGTTAACTTAAAAGGCCTTTGTATATCATAAGCGGTATGTTTATCGTAAAATTAAAAGCACTTTCACAAAATATCAGTAGATATTTTTAATAATTGATAGAAATTTCAAGGACTGAATTGCAATTTAATAACATGCAAAATGAAAGAAATATAAAATAATAATACATTAAACCACTTTTAAAATTTTGTACTTCATATAATATATCTATTCAATCTTCTTTAAATAATAATAATTATATGGAAATATATACAAATAATAAATACACAGATTTTAAAAAAATTAAAATTATTTATCTTCATTTAAATATTTTACATGCACTTTTTACAAAAAAAAAATTCGATACAAATCTACGTTAATATTTACACCACAACGGTATCCTACTCCATATGTAACAGGTTCATTTTTTATCTTTAAAGCTTCTCTTTTAAAAACTACTTTGTTTACCAGTTTACTGGCATGCTGAAATTCGGTTCTTTTACGTCTCATTCGAAACAATTTTTTACGTGATTCCAATACTACACCAAGATCATGTGGGCATTTTCAATGACGTATTCACATACCTTTTTGTATACCCTCGTATTATGCAAACTTTCGTTTGCATTTTGTGTTCAACAATAGACGCATCTTTCTAAAAATTCTTCAGATGCATGTCGCTGGTAGATAAGAAGGATGTGTGGCAAAAAGCTTTTTCATTGGTGTTACCACATGCATTTTGTGAGAATCTGGTATTTCTCCCTTTGCTACAGCAAATTGGTACAAATATCAAGAGCTAACATCTATCGGATATTTCGCATATAGAGACTTTTTGTCTGTCGATATTATGTGAAGCAATGTGGCTTATATTGCTCTTTCCATGGCAAGATATCCCATTTGCTTGTTAATATGTTCTTCTGAAAGTAAGAAGTAAATTTTCTTACGGTAGTTTCTTTCAAACTTCCATAACATTTCCCACCTAACGAAATGCCTCCAGCTCTCGATTCCTTCACAACATTCCGTTGTGCAGTGCCTAACCTTCTACTAAGGTGGTTTATGCTTCCCACTTTTTTATTTCGAAAATATCCTCATAGCTATTTCTTTCAGATAAATAATTGAAAGTTGTGCAGCCACAGGCAATATCGTAGAATATCGAAAACCCAATGATAGCGAACTTTCCCAAACTATCAATGTTGCTTCCAATTCTATCAAACCCGATGAATTGGCGTGATTTGATGTCACTCATTCTTATGCCCTTCAAACCACACATCAAATTCATTGTTTGACTCTCCAAGTTCTCTTTTTGCTATGACGACATACTTTGCACATAACTTTAAAGTCAATGACACAGCCTGTAAGTATATCAATACCAATCAATACTAAATCAAGATTTATGGCCCCGTGTCAACTAATTACCACTTATGATGACAAATGGGACATCGACATGTACTTCATAGATTCATCCATCGGTTTGAACTTGTTTTACCATAGTCTTGCACAAAACCATAGGCTTTGAAGAAGTTTAGTATATTTGAGTTTATTGTCCTCGATGAAAAGAGCAAAGACATTAATGTTCAGGAATTGCGAATAGCATTGGTACCAAATTTATGTCAGGAATAGTATTTATTTGACTTTCATTCAACGTTTCTTCAGCATAACTTTTGACGAACAGCAATTATATATTAAACTGAAAGTGTAGGAAAATCCTACTTTTTTCTACTCAAGTTTAAACATTTTGTAACAATTTATTGTGCTGTTGTCTAAGATTCGAGGATGTTACAGATCATTTGAAAAGAAAGAACTGGATAAACTTGCTTAAATCTTAAAATTGAGCATAGATGTGCATAACTAAGATTTAAAATCGTATGATTGTTTTATACCAGTATTTATTGAAAAGATTCTTCTATATATATTGGTGTAACGTGTGTTTGTTAGCTAGCTAGTCATTTATTGTAGCTGAAAGTTACATTTCCATACTATCCGGAATTGCACCTCTTTTCTCTAAGGAGGATGCTTTTTTTTAAAAAGAATTTGTGATAACGAGGTTCTTGTTAGTTTCTAGGAGCTATGATCAATAATTTATTATTTAAATATTTTTTGCACTTTGAATTTATAAATTGTAATTTAGATAATGTAACGTGGTCAAACTGTAACACATTTCAAGTTATGTTTTCTAAAGATTCAATGTTTCGTTTTATATATAAGGATAGTGAGATGGTCAGTTTTAAAAGCTCAAATTTATTTGAAGTATTAACCATTAATTGAAATGCAGAGATGTCATAGATTTTTCTCTCATACAAACTCTTTCAAATTTCTAACTTTATGTGCATTTGTCGTAAAATGGGGTTTTGAACCAAAATTAACCAAATATGTAACGTGGAGTAGCATTCTTAAAAAAGGAATAAAATAAGAAAAAGTCAAGTTAATATATTTCCGAATTGTACTTCTTTTTGTAATGATATTATTGAAATTGTGCAATTATTATCAGTTAAATAAATGTAAGGTAATAAATTGGTTACCAGTGTAAACATATGCCTCTCGACGGTTATAATATAATTAAGACATTCGAAAAATAAATTATTGTGCTTTAAAAGATGTTCCCGCCTATTGATTGAAGTTTTTAAATATGATATCCAATGCCAAATCACTTCTGAAACCTTGGATCATAAAGCTGCACACAAATTTAACACTTATTTTGCAACAGTAATGTATCTTTTCTCTCCAGAGGGACATAAATTCGACACGAAATTTTTATAACTTCAATTATCTGCGTCAATTACTCAATATATTTTTCGTTAAAATGCTTATCGTCCATTTCTATAAGTCGAAATGATTTCAACCCTTGCTTACCAAAGTTAAATTCCTTTCTCCTGCAAATTCACTACTCAGGTACAAATTCATATGAAGTTTTACTAAATCAAATGCTGTTACAATTTATCCTTAAAGCAACCCTTTATTCCATAAAGAAGAAGAAAAACTGCTAGACTGGAAATTTCAGATTAATCATTTCTGAATTGCAAGTTCACTTCTGATTCAAAAGTAAATGAATATATGTGTAAGACGTACATTTAAATAAAATTAAATTATTTTTCTGCATATTTTCTACGCATCTCTGAATAGTTTTAAAATTTTTAAAAAATGTATTTAATATTTGTATTCAATTTTCCATTACATTTCTATAATTTAAAGCTAAATTTCATGCACAATGAAATTCTAGCCAAGATCGAGATATTTGATAGATATTCCATAAAAAGACATGCGAAATGATATAACAGAAGCTTGTTCATTTGAACCAAAACTTGGCTCTAAAGGTAAGCTTTGCTGACGACGAAGTGCATGTCGAGTTCTGGGTCTGTAATACAGATTTGAATAAAACCCATGCACGACATAATAATAGAAGCAGCTCTGATTAAATGAAATCTCCCACTTAGTACAAAAGTGTTGATTGAGTTAGTAATCAGCAGCCGTGTTCTTCGCTTAAATGTCCTCGTCATTTTCATTCCAACAAAACTAATAATTGCATTTAGTTGTCTCTTAGCTGTAGAACGCTATCTTTACAAACAAACTATTTGATGCGATGTAATTGCTTCCGTTTTCGCTTACTTTATTCAGTGATAAATTTGAATAAATAAATTATTTGTACTCAGATTTAATATATGAGTCATTAACAAAGGTAACCCATTCTATAAGGAAACGTAATGAGTTATAACGTAATTTATACAATCTACGTTTGTTCTTCAGTTTCGAGATAAAGTAAGCTTCTAAAAATTATCTCTTTTCTTATAATAAACTATTGACAATAGAGATAATGTTATTAAAATATCTCATAACCCGTGAGAACACGCGTTGTGTCAAACAGGTAAGGGCGCGTATATAATTGAATGCGAAACCTTCCCCCTTCAGTGAAAACGGTTGAGTCTTTCAGTAGCTGCTTTCAAAGTCACCCTCTTTTGGTTCCGTTGATCAAATTCCTCGCAGCTGTTTTTGTACAAAAAATTAGTTTTTCGGCCTTGTTAGACCCAACGCGCGCTGTCGCATTTAGATTTTCTTTTGAATAATGCTTGTGTGAGAATTTAAGAATGCATTGTAATCTAAGTTATAAAGATGATATAAAACTCCTGGAAACTTTTTTAGTGGATATATCTACTGATGAAGAATCAATTAATGAAGATGATGATGAAGAATATATCTATGAAGAGAGAGCAATGTAGTGTTCATGAAACTTCATCGGAAAGAAAACTTGATTCAGATGTTGCAACACATACATCCACTTACGATGAATATTATTTTGAAAATGATGGATTTTGAAAATGGAGTAAGAATAAACGAAGACAAATTATAAGAATTTCCTTGCATAATATCGTCACTAAATTGCCTGGAAATGTCGGCAAGGCTAGGCATGTATCATTACCAGTAGATGTTTGGCTGTTACTATTTGATAATACCATAATGGAGAGCATTGTGGACAGCACAAATATCTAAATTGAAAAGATTGGGGATAGCTTTCAGAGAGAACATGATGCTAAAAGAACTGATTTAATTGAAGCAAAAGTTTTCATCTGTCTTCTTTATCTGTGTGGAGTACATAAATCGTCGCATGTGAATGTAAGAGATATCTGGGCCACTGATGGCCCCGAACTTGAAATATTTCATCGGACTATGAGTTTTAAAAGATTTTTTTTCCTGTTAACGTTATCTATGATTCGATGATGTTAGACATCGTTTGAAAAGGAAAGAACTGAATAAACTTACGCTTGTTAAATGCGTGTTTGAATTATTTGTGAATAACTGTAAGAAGCTATGCAGTCTAGCTAAATACGTCACAATGGATAAAACGTTAGAGCCTTTTAGAGATAGATGCTGTTTCAGGCAATATATACCCAATAAACTAAAAAATGTGGCATTACTTTGTTTGTTCTTGCAGATTTACTGCGTGCAACAAAACTGTTACTTTTTTAGAAACAAAATGCAACTGTTATGTGATCATAAACTGTATTTTGAACTTATACCTCAAATTTAAATCAATTCGAGTGTTTAATAAATCTGTAACAAAGATATATTCAATTCAAGAGTTAAATTCTTTTAAAAAAATATGTAATAGAGTTTTTATTTAAAAATTATAAGAATTTTAACGGAACGTTGAATCGTAGTATGTATTCATTTTAATATGCATGCTTTTTTCCGCGTGTAGCATGGTAAATACGCAATATATTTCGAAATATTTAAGCTAACCATATTTGTTTTTATACCCAATTTTTAAAATACGTAGCCAGTATTTTAAAGGAAATATTGTAGTTCTTAATATCTATAATAGTTTTTGAAAGTGTTGATTTACCATTTTTTTTCTTTTTGGTTTTGAATACATGCAATGTTTCACATTCGATAAGAAATACGTTCAAATCAGAAACAAACATACTCATTTAAAAATGAGTTCGTCTGGGTATTCATTTCGAGTATTTCTTTTTTCTCCATGTAAACGCATAAATTTATAGTTATACGCTCAAATGCTCTATAAATCGAGAATCCATCCTATCCTTTATTTATCCTATCTTTTATTTATTTACAAATATTATAAAGGGAATTTGAACTTTTAGGATGCAGTTAACATATGAATTTATTTTGCTTATATTCGATAATATTTTTACTGAAAAAAATTATGCATGATTCATAATATTTGATATAGAGATTAGATATGAGTGTAAGTAATCTCTCACGTGAGTGTCCTCAACACTCTTAATTTTAGTCAACTTAATGATAGAATCGAGTTTCTAGGTTTCAAATAATATTAAGGTATGCTTAACAACAGCTGAGAAGGAAACGAAAACACAAATATATAACATAGAAAGCTCAGTTTTTAACATTTTCTTCAACGACATTTTAAGTACCTTCAAAAACTTTGGGGGAAAAGTCAATAACCGAACTCTATGAAATCGACGAAATATCAATCTTAAAATAAAAATCAACCCATTAATCTTTTATGGCCTAGTTAGGCTTACTACATCAATTTCTTGCAACTCAATCCTCGTAACACTTTCAAAAAGCAAAATTTCCTGCCATATTTGCATATTTTATATATATATATTGCTGAATGAAAAAGTGGAATAAGAGAAACAGTTTGCGTACAGTATTTAATTCTTGAGTATCAAAAAGTATTATTTGTATGAAAATCGCTTTAGTGTATTTAATGTTAAAAACAGATTTTAAGAAATGTCTCTGCAACTGTTCCAAAATTTTTAATAGTGTCATTCATCGTCAAATCACCCTAAATCCCAAAGGTAAAAATAATTACGAACCAAATATCAGGCATAATTGAGAATAAAAATAAACAATTCATTAGCATGGTTAAGTATTTCATGTGTTGTGTGTCAGAACATTTGTCTCAAAAGACTTTTTAAGATACACGAATACGTTCCAAAAACTCTCTTAAAAAAACATCATTTAGAAAAATATACAAGACCATTTTTAAATTCCATTCTCAAGTAAATAAAGTATATCAATCTAACGTTTGAAATGATTTACTTTAGTTACTCTATACATCCAATATTCTATATCCAATATTTCTGCTATATGATACTCTATACATCCAATATTCTGTAAAGTTAGTATTAACTTAACATTTCTTATATTTGCCTTTAGAGTATGATCTAAAATATTTCGGATGCTTGAATAAATAGAAATTCCATTGCTTATAGAATAGGCTGTACAAGGAATTTGGCATATTTTACAACACTATAATTTAAAAACTGGACCATAATTTTAAAAAAATTCTTATCAGGGGAAGTCTTGTACATAGGATTCTAGAAAGCGTAATGGGAAAGAGTAGTACCAAGTCTAAAAGGAATGTTATTTTAATAGTTCATTTATCAGTTTTGAAATTTTCAAAATATGCTATGAAAGTGATTTTGAGAAAAATACATTTTAGCACGAATTAACACCTATTTTCTACCTATCCAAAATTATTTAATTATAATTCATCAGTTTCACAGCTTACCATTTCTCATTGTTTGTTCAGTTTTAAACAGTGTTTATTTTAGAAAATTGATTTTTTTTGGTAGAAGAACTGCTGACTCCACTTTTGAAACGCATTAACATTGATTGAAGGAAATATCAAGCGAACGTTATCTGAATTCTAATTCAAAACCAGGGGACGAAATTAATGCGTGTCTGAAATACTCTTCTTTTTAGCGACACGAAAAGATGTTGAAATTGATTACGTATATGGGCATCCAACTCCAAAAGTATTGACCAACTGAAATATTTTCTCATCAATTGTTGGAAATTTATTTGGAATGGGAAGGTACAAGTTAATGTGACCTCAAAACGAATTTTATTGTCTTAAAATGTCTGCAATTTAGTGACGTCGAATGAAGAATTCGTTGTATGTGAGTGAAATGTATCTCTCAGTATTCAAACGAAATATAAAAGACACGATTGGCTAGTGAACGAGATATTCTTGCGGCCAAGAACAAAAACTTCCAAGAGGTGAACAATATTTATCAGTCTAACATTGAAAAAGAGGTAGTCACATATAAGTCCATCGACAATGCTGGGGAAGCAGTTGAATTGTTTGAAAATTTCTTTATGGCTATCTGTTTATTTACATTAAAAGTCTTTGCTCAACTTGATGAAGTTTTAGTAATAGAGTCAAAACACAATTCATTGTCAATGGCAAAAAACGACTGGAAAAGTGATCTGATACAACAATTTATAGATGGATGAACTCTGTTGTTCTTTTGGTGGCTAAATGGTTTTCTTAAATTTTTTCGGTAGAAAAAATGTCATACAAGTCTTCAAATAAGTTTGTTTACATTATTTTATTCCATATTTCCTAAATTGCAATTATCATACATTCCAAAGTAATATATCAACTGCCTAGTTCCAATGCAGACAGGAATACATACCAGTTTCGTGTATTTAGAAAAAGACAACAGTGAATTATGGTTAGTTACATAGAAAGAACCATGGTACGAGATGCCTTCTACCCATCCGAAATGAATTCTACGAGTCTTGTTCCTTAAACGGCAAAAGGAAGTCCAGATAGCTCCAGGATAAAATTTATACGAGAGAGTTAGTGGCAAATCCTTTTTCTTTCATCTTCTGCCGTGTTCTGATGGCAGCAAGGATATAAATACCATCAAATCCTGCTCGTGCACAGCATTCTCGCTGTTTCAATAATTTGCGCATGTAGAAATAAATTATAATAATGTGCCATATCACGTTAATGTTAGAAGTGGTGCATGTTTCAAGGAGGAATGTCATACTATTGTTGTAATCATTCTAATGCATATAAAATTTCAATGAATTAGTAAATCTCTGATTGTGCTGAAAATAAGGTTCCAAAATACGTCTTGAGGCATATTCAAAGAGTTTTCAAAGTTTAAAGCGTTTGCAAGAATTTTTTTTTTAATTTGATAGAAATTGTACATACGCAAAACTGATTTGAATTTTGAAATTAAATAGTGAAACATTTATCATGTTTCATATAATTAAATCAAGGATTTTATGACTTTTTGCTCGTGTTTTTATACCACTTATTTTATAAGTTTTTTATAAATAAAATAAATGAATTTGTGATACTAGTTAGACTTCTTACCAATAATCTTTTGATCTCATGAATGTGACGTAGTTTTCTTTACTACGTCGTATAATATTAAAAAGCTATTTCGAAATATTTTTTGAATAGTGTTATGTGCGTTATGCGAAAATTACGCAATAATAAAGCATGTCTTAAATGTGTTGATAGAGGATAGCGAAAGATCATATGAAAGAGAAAAGAATACTCTAAAGAGTGTCCAAAATGTTGCTTTAAAATATTTTAATTCAAAATACTTCATCTAAAGTTAAAGAGGTTTTTTAAACCTGTAATAGAATATTTGTAGGGAAATGCTAAAAGATCTTCTCAATAAAAACTTTATTTAAACTAGTCGATTGAAGAAAAAAACGAACAGTAGTTTTTCTTTTATTTACCATTATTTACAGAATAATTTTGCTGAGTTTGGATAATAGGTGAGTTTGGATAATTTATACATTATAATGATAAAATTTTGTGAAATTATTTTGATGTTGTTTGCATAAGAATGATAAAATTGAATGAAATTATTAGTTTCGAAGAACGCATGTGAAACGGAGGAAGATATTATTTAATATAAATGCCAAACTGTAAATTAAATATTATCAGTAATAAAGAACTTGAATTAAAAGCACTTAATGTAATCATAGGGTTTTTCATAAATTAAGTGCTTCTTATCATGTCAGGTTCTCTTTATAATAATTGCCGATAAATATAAGATCGAAAGGATAGCTCACTTTTCTAAAGGGACCTCTATTTACAGATTACTTGACTTTATAATGATCATTATGCTTAAAATTGCATTACATCTGATACAGAACCTCGTAATAAAAGGCATATTGTAACATGTGATGCTTTAGGAAGTTGATAAGCTTTTCTACAAACGTGTAACAAACTCACTTAGTACGTAACTTGAAAACTTTGATAGCAGTTTTAAATATTTTCTGAAACATAATCTTCATAGAGTTCTAGAACTAAAAATATTTAAATTATGATTAAGTGATTATCTGTGATGGAGAGAATTAAAATGTAACAAATTTAAAAGAAAACGTAATATATTTCACTGCAGTTTATTCATGTTTGTTTCCTTTACATTTTTAATATATATTAAGAATTCAAAAATATATCCTTTCTTTCTTTCAATAGACTAATAGATGAAATTTATTCACATGTAATAGCTGAAAACATCTCTTTAATATCCAGTTTTCTATAACTCTATGATGTGCCTTTTTCAGAAAATACTTAAAAACTGTTATCAAAAATTTAGCCAACGTACAAATAGAAATAATTACACACATATAAAAAAACATTAACAATTTTTAAAAACATTACACGCTGTAATATACCTTATATTTGAAATTCTCTAACACGCCCAATGAAAATTTTAAGTTGTAGCTATAAACTAAGATACTGTATAAACCAGATGTTAATTCAGGAATGTCATCTATCTCTTCTAACTTTTATTTATCTGAAGTTATTGAAAAGAGAATCTGAACTTTTGTGACGAATAAAATATGTGAATAATTTATTTTTGTATTCGACAAATTTTAAAAAGAAAATCTTTTATTTTTATTAATATTTAAAACCCCGTGAAGAGTGCTGATATATTTTATACCACATATTTATCAACCTAGAAATCTCTGTAAAATATGCCCTTTTTCCAAACATTCATTTTCAAATGGTTGCTTTCAGTTTTGGGTACCTAAATTAGATGGTAGAACCAAGCAGAATAATTATTAAAATTAATACCTACAGTCTAACAAAAGTTCCCATAACAAATGGTTGTTTTATTTCTTAGAGGAATGTTTTTGATAAGAATTGAAAATTTTAAATTCAGCATCTACCTAATCTACATATATAAAACTTTATTTAAATACTGCTGATTACACAAAACAAAATAAAAAATTTGTTTCTTACTTCAAACAAAATGGTATAAAATTTATACTCCCACCCCCACAGAGGGCTGGTCAGCAATGGATGGCAGAACTGAAATTCGCTATTCAGACTTATATGTGATAGTTCGCTTTATTATAGTGAAATATAGAGAACATAAATATGTTTTTGGGAACAAAAGTGGCAAAAGTCCGACTTATTCTCCAATGAAAAGAAATTGAAAACGGGGATAGAAAATTTTCAATGTGGTGCATCCCCAACAAAAGACAACAACAAAAACGCAGAAGAAAAAGCATATTTGGAAACCAAATCTATAGAAAAAAAAGTCGAACAAAGTGAAGACGGAGGACGACCCTCTCAAGGCGTCTAAGACATAACTGGCTGGAGACAGCATATTAAGGACTTGCTGTCATTGACAGACACGACACATGTTTGCGCTTATCGTCAGAAAGTGTTTGCACGACAAAAGAAATAGACGATAAGCTACCGTCAAAAGGGGCTCATTGATTTTAGCTCATTGACTTTTAAAAAAAAAAGTTTTTCAATTAACGGAAATGGAAATCATTGACAAATGGTATCACAAAATATACAATACAGCAAAGATAAAAACGCTTTGAAAGAAGAGATTCCTCAGCTTTTGAGCACCAGATGTGAATCTTGAAAGAAGGGATGGTTCTTTACAAACTATAAACGATGTAGGAAATCAGCAGTAGCGGAAATTAAAAAGAAAGAAAAAGAATTGAACACGCATCCTGTAAATAATTCAGAGTAAAGAGGGCTGACAATTTTTGTTTGTTTGTTTGTTTGACATACTAGTTCATCACGAATATGGCAGGGTGTGTTTTGAATACAACCAAATACCGTGGATGACTGGTTTTCGAACTATTACGAACATCATACATCCAACAGCATTTTAATTTTATCTAGTGAACGTTCAGTTCATGTTTTCGTCTTTTTTCGTTACTGCTTCAGATTTCCCATAATAGGATGCAAATTTATTTCAGAAAAATTCCAATTTTATTTTAAGTAGCTTTGTAATTAAGTCTTAATTAATTTTCAAATGTATATATTTTTAAAATATATCTTTGAAGGAATGCCTGTAAAGGGATTTTCGATTAAGAAGGAACTTGCTTTGTTTGAAGCGCTCCCTTCTGATGGATCAGAGTCATTTTTAAAAACAAGTGTGGAAGAAAATATCACTACAATTTATGTAATAAGAAATATGACTTATTTTAAATAAAACTTAATATGTATTTCAACTAAATTTTTTATATTAATTTTATAATAGAGTGTTTTATATTTATTCTGAAAATTATATACTTATGAAACCTATACTTAAATTAATTGACAATTTTTCGCACAAATTATTTCTCTTAGAAATAAAAATACAACATCATAAATTTCTAACCTGTTTTGTGGTTCTAATATTTCCAAATTTACTAAAATAATATGATTTTTTATATGAATTAATTTATTATTTCCACGAAGAATAACGAATCAGAGAGTGTAGAAATAAGATGTCTTATATTAAAAGCAGTGCTATATATTATATTCTTGGTCTTAAAAATGAAGAAATAAATAAAAAATTATTTTACTGCTTGATACTGATTACTTTTAACATTATTCATCCATATCAGATAAATTTTATTAGAACTGTAATGTTTTTTGTACCATCCTTTAAAGGATTACTTAGATTTTGGTAATCGTTGTAAGTAATCCCACATGTGTACCCTCAACACACTCAATTTTATTCAATGTATTATGGGGATGGGAACATAGATATCAATAAGCATTGCATATAACGACTGACGTAGGATGAAAAATGCCCTACTTGAAGAAAATGATTTTTTTACTGGTATCGCAATGTCTTATTAAAAGCCATAAAAGAATATCTTACAATTAATATAAAAAAAAATCTCGGCACATGCCACTCACCAAAAAATTCGGAACAAATTTATACAAAATAAGAGCAAATTCTTTATGCATGTTTCTACTTCAATACTAAATGACGTATTATAATATCTGCATAACGTTTTTCCGATAGTCTTTTCGAAGTAGAATTACCCAAGATTTTATCAAATAGAATTTATCGAATGAAAAATGGGCAAAAATATGCTTATGAATTCAGAAAATTGTACTGATATAGCGTCTTGAAATTAGCTAATTGAAATAAAGAAAGTGAAAAAATGTGCTGAGTTGCAGGCTTCCTTCTGTTAAGTCTCAGGGTTAAAAATAATTTAATGAAACTTACTTATAAATAAAGTAATGAAATGTAAACAGAAACTAAGAACATGTAGGGGTGGCATCGGTTCAGTTAAACACACACACCGATCTTATGAAAGCACACTTTGTGTGTAGAATTTTTCGAATAACTTTTCAATTTTTTTCAGTTTCGTCAAAAGGATATCAAAATGTTCAGCTTGAAATGAAAAATATATTTTTTTTCAAACGTTAGAAAATTTTGAGATTTCATACCTTTGAAACAACTTCATAGCTAATCCTGTATTCCAATTTCATTATAAGTGACGTAGTTATAACTACATCACGCTCTTGATATACATATATCAAATAAATTTTCTCTAAACTGAAGTGTCTGAAAAATGTGTTTAGTTCCAATCTTCCTTCTCCTAAGTATCAGCATTTAAAATATTTTAATGAGGCTTATTTATATATTAAATAATAATATGCAAACAGAAAATAAAATTAATGGGAGTGGCATCTGTCCATTTAAACACATACTGATTACATTAAAACGCACTTTGTGGAATTATCCAAATAAATTTTGAAATTTTTTGAGTATCGTCAAATGGATGGTATCGAAATGTTGGATTGGAAATGAAGAATACGTACAACTTTTTTTTTTTCAAAAATTAAAAATTTTGGGGAATAACACCGTTGAGACCTCTTAAAAGCTGATACGTTATTTCATTCTAAGTGACGAAGTTGTAATAACCACAACACGTTCTTAATGAAAGAAAAAATAATTAGATAGAAAAAATAATTCGCTAAATTTTCTGAAACTTTTCTTTCTTTTAAATTTAAATTGCTCATAAAATAAGTGATGGAAAGAACACTTTTTCAAATAGTCTCCAAATCCTGGCATTCAACGAATAATATGTGATAATCATTTGAGTCATTTAATTTAAAAAAAAAAAATTCGAATATGCTAATAATTAATTGAATGCAAATTATTATAATGTATTTTAAATTCTGTAAAAAAAGATTCACATTGCCCTAAATCCTAAAAATTTCAAAACTCATTATATTTGATCAAAATCCTGCATCTGAGTCTTCTTTTCATGCACGTGTGGTGATTTCAAAATTTACCGATGTGAGATATGCTCAAACATGGTTACAAATAGAGAATGCAGCCCTTCCTTTATCCGCTTCCAATAAGGTGGCTTATTATTATTATAATGTTATTCTATATGCTCATATTATGCAAACTACAAGTATTCTGTGTGCTCACCTGTAGTATCGGAATTTATACCTTAGAAGCCATCAGATCACTGCAGAAAAGGAACTCTTGCCTTGGTATTGAGAATGCTTTCTTTTGTAGTATATCCAACATGAATTCCCTCCTGGAATTGTAAAGATTTCCAATTGTCATTTGACGGCCGCGATCTGTTGAGCTCTTCCTGGATGAGAGAAGACAGATCACACCTCAAGAGTCCTCGTTCTTTCTAAGGAACTAATAGAGAATTCTCTCGATAATCAATTGTTACTTGCGTTCATGTCTACGATGATGCTTGTCTCGGTTTTTCCTTAATTCCATGCTAACTTGATAACTTAAAAATTTACAAGATGTATTCTTTAACTTATTTATTACTTTTATTTGAATAAATATTTCTTATAGCATCTTCTCTGATTTTGTTGCATTTGGACGAGTGTTGTTAAGCGCATTACTATATTTAGAATGGAAATACGATGATTTATCCATATTTGTTTTAGTCATGTTATAGAAATTCTGAAACTATTAATGAAACAATAAATTAAATATAAGAAAAAGATCGGTTTGTAGTGAAAGCACACAGCATTCGTCGGTTATCAAAATATTTAGACATTCTCGTATTTTTGTTAGAACGCCAGTAATACAAAGTAACATCGCACACAATTCCTCCACATTAAATTACATCATATTACAATCAACGTAGACATGTTGTAGCTTGGAAGAAGTCTCCGTCACTTGACCAAGTTTTTCACGTCTTAATTTCAACGTCAAACAACCCAAAAGCGAGGAAGTAAAAATATTGAGGTGACAAATCTCAGCTCTAATTTGGGTATCAATATTCAAATTTATATAATGAGTTGCCTGTCTTTCGCGTATAGAATTGCAAAATTAATTGGATACAAAACTCTTACATAATCAATTAGAAATGTTTTTGTCTCTACTTTATATTACTTATAGTAAAATTACTTATTTTTTGAACATGCAACTAAATCGAAAATATTTACTTCCTTACTTGTCACTGCTGATGTTTTTCCTTTCTTCCGAAGACATTCATGACTCAAGTAAAAATTCTGAATATTTTTATGTTAAATATATTTTATCACAATCCAAAATTCGATATAAAGTATTATGTTTGATACAAATTTTCCTTTATTGTACAAATTAAAATCAGGTATATATTGGTTTAGGCTGCATAAAATCAGATTAGTTTTTTTTTTTGGAATTCGATATCAACTTTTGATTTGAAAAGATAAAATTAAATGGTTACATCATCAACGTCTAGCAAACAGGAGATTTTTCAGTCACATAACATCATTTAATCCCTGATAATGATAATACTTTTGTGATATATATGTAAGATAAGTAATCGATATTAGTGTAAATTTCCTCAACTTAGGTAAAGCTATGATTACGAAATTTCTTGCCGAAATACGATTCTGTAATAGAGACTCCAAAATATGATACTCGAATTAAAATAATAGAGTTTTCAGCTCAATAAGTGGAATCAACCTCTAGTTTTGTTTAGTTTTTTATTAACGTCGCACTAGAAGCAACACTAGAACTATTGGCGGCGTACCTCGTTATTTTGAACCTCAGTCAAATGACGAGGATGACACCATAGTCGGCAACCCTCTCTCCTATCATGCACACCACGCCAACGGGAGGACTCTGGGCCCTGACAGATTTTACGTGCATCAGCCCCTGATACACGGCGGGTCTTTGGCACTCAAGGATCAAACCCGCGTCTGTAGGTCACAAGTATATTATTAGACGATTTTAAAGAGTACTATATTTCACATAAATAAGCATATTCACAATATGTATCTATTGAACATATGTTTTTAGGATATATATGTTTCAATAAGAGAAAAGAAATTCTCATAGGGCGTAAGTTAGCTTTGAAAATAAATCAGACGAGCAAACTATTGTGTTGTTATTTCATGTTTAGAAGGGTTTAAGATAAAGAAGCTTTAAGGAAACATAACTTTATTTAGAATTTTTATAACTGTTAACGCTTGCATGTGCTATTACCGCGTCACCTGTAAATAAGGAACTTAACTGTGGATTCTAACCGTAACTGGGGACAAGCGCGGGATTCGCTGGTGTGAATGCAAGTGAAGTGTAAAACGAGCTATCTGTGAAGGCACCACGTGCAGGTGTCTTTTGTGAATTATTAAAGAGATATACTTAATACAGTCCACTAAGTGAGTGTTTAGTGCGCAAATGACCTCTGGAACTTTAAAATTGTGTAGTGAATGGTTCATGTGGTCCGCATCGCCGGAGAGCAAGTACCTGTAGGAAACAAAAGTTTATAAGTGTTAGATTGTGTTTCGTGAATAGAAGTGAGTGATGTTCTTCACTTTGTGATATGGATTAAGTGTGATATTCTTCTATGGATTAAAGTGCCACATCAGTGCAGAAGTGACCGCAATAAAGCAAAACATCGATCATGATTTTGAGGTGAAAGAAATTTCTCTAATGTGTTTTCTTTTCTGAAATGTAATACACCATGACTATAATTGGAAAATTAAAAAAAGACGGTTTTACCCTCGTTGCTGAGGAATTAGGTTTGATGATTCGTGATGGAGCCAAAGTCTTTGACTTAAGGTATCCGTACACCTTCGAAAAAGATTTTTTGAAATACATCGATATTTGTTATAAAAATATTTTTTATGCTAAAATATAAACTAAAACAATGAAAAACCCTTTTAATAATTTGCTTTTAATTAAAAAAAAAAAAAAAATTGGAGTGAAAACAGAGTGAAAATAGTACAT
>BMAW01078294.1:0-11169 GCA_019974015.1 Nephila pilipes | reverse complement strand
TATAATTCTCAAAAATTGCTGAGTCAGACAGTTGTTAAATAAATGAGCTCACACATGAAATACAAAAAAAGAAAACAATTAACATGGGACGTTCAATAATTACTCAAAACAGAGTTTATTTAAATCATTAAATTCGTGCAAAAATTCATAAATTTCTATAGAATAACTGCGGATACAAAAACATGCATCATATTTTAAATGTAAACCTTTTTTTTATAATTCCTATTTCAAATCAATTAAGTTGAATCTACTTCTGTTAAAATATTTCCAATATTTTAAATAACGAATGTAGTAAGATATTAAACAGTAAAATAAAAATACTGTGACTTTAAAAGATTTTAACTATGTATATTATCTTTCATTATAATTCAAAAATTATTCATACACTAAAAAATATTTTAAAAGTTCATAGTTGCTTAATCTGTCTCGTATACTGTCGAATCATCATTAGAGACAATGATTACTTTCTGGGTGTTTATCAAGTTATGAATTCTAATGAAATCGCTAGGATTATGATTTGAGAGTACAATGGAGCAATTTTTTTAACTTAAGGGATGCACAAAAAAATTTTAATAGATACTTTGAGACGTAGAGTTTCTCAAAATTAATAACAAAATCTACAACGTGGTAAAACACAAACATTAGAGTATTAAATAAAACTTTTTTCAGGAAGAAAAGTAGAATTTGAGACTATCATGGAAAAGTAGAATTATTTTTCGAGTTATAGTAAAATACATACTCGAGTATTCGTTGCAGGAAGAAAACATTGTTCTCATAATAAAACTTTTTCAATTCTCTCCGAGTAAACCTAATACAGTCATTGAGATGTGTAAGTATTATGGACTTCTCAAAATGAAACTTGTTAATAAGTAATAATTTGAATATTGGGATCAATTTTAGAAGAAATGTCTATTTAAATGCAATGATTTTCAGACTTACTTACTTACTTACTTCAGACTTAATGATTTTCAGACTTAAGACTAGTAACATTTAACTGAACTAAATTTAGCTCTCTGAAGTATTTTAAATTACCTACGGAAACTTTTACAATTAGTTTGTAGAATATACAATAAAGAACTCACTTGCAAATAACTTGAACAGAGTTTTGTTCATGTCAATAATCTTATTGTTTATACCAAACAAATATAAGCAAAACAAAAATCGAATCTTGTCAATAGTAAGATTTTACATAAGTAGATATAAACATGATGTTCTTTGATTTAATCTATTGTTATCTCTCATTTATTATTTATTAGTCACAACTATTTACTATTAAAAATAATTAGCGCTAATCAACTCCTAAATCTCTCGGTCTCATCGGCAGCATATCTTTCCTCATCGTATATAAGTGACCAATAAATTCTCAAATTCTGTAAACCAACTTTTACAAGAAAGTATGAATAATCAAAAGTCAGAGATAATGAGAAGTAAAAGAACATTTTACTGAATATCTTTCTACTTTATTTGGCTAGCAAGTATTAGGAAAATGTCAAAAGTTTATTTTTAAGGAAAGAAAATTCGAATTAAAAAGAAATATATGTGCTAAAAACTAGAAACTCAAGCAAAGTTTCAGAGTTATTTTTCGACGTTTTTACATATTTCTCTTGACAGAAAATTTCCTTCAGAAAAGTGGAAAAATCTAGAAGTCTTTAATTTCACAAACTACCGAAATACGAATACAGAAATAAAATTTTATTTTTTCTAACTCAATTTCAATGAAAGCCTTTATTTTTCAAAAAAAAAATTCATTATTTCTTCTTATTAAAGTAATGTCATAAAATATCTCAATATTTCAAATTTTGAAACAGTTCATGAATTTTGCAATTATTATTTTTTCAAAGTAGTTGATGAAATTCTTTTTCCTGGTTTTTAAAATGTTTTTCATTCCAGCTTATAATCTTTAAATGCAATTTTCACAGAAAATAAAGCAAACAGCTTAAAGAAAGAAGAAGACAAAGACAAAGAAGAAAAAGAAATACAAAGAAGGCTTCTACGACAAAGAAGAAGAAATCTGTGATTAAATTTTTTTGGCATAAATCTTGTTTATTAATTTTCTTTTTGATAATGCATATGTTATCATACATGCACATACGAATTCAATGTTTGATTACGATTGCATAAATAACTATTATGGCTTATAAGAAAGCGAAATTATATTTTTGGGAATGCCAAGCTTTTTACCGAAAATTTATATTTTTAGATAAATTTTTTCCAAGGTTTCTCTTAAATTTTCCTGTGTAAAAGTTTTTTCGACTGAAATAAATTGCTCAAAATGTTTATGTTTCCCCCCCCCAAAAAAAATAAGACGATTTAATGATGCTATCATTCACTTTTTTGCTTAAACGTATGTTTATTAGCATAAAAAATCTCATCTAATTTTTCCCGAACTTAATAATCAAAATAAAGTTCTATGTTAGTGCTCTCTCTACATATTGATACTAGATTTATAATTTCTTATTTTCCTGTGTAGTAAAATAAGTTTGATAGAGAGTAAGTAAAAAATTATAATGCGGATGAAATAATGTACTCCGTTGAAAAAATAGTTAAATGCACATCTTTAACAATGTTACTTAACTTATTTCAAGAATTATAATATGACAAGCTGCTTAATTTAAATAATTAAAGTAGTTTGTCAGAAAAAACTATTTAATTTTTATCCTCAAAAAAAAAATTAAAAGATTAGACTCACATGCCGAACGCATTTATGACATATAGTATATAAAATGTCAAAAAAGATTAAAATAGTATAAGTCTTAATTTCAAAGAAATTTTTACTAATAATTATGAATAAAAAATTACAAAACACAACGTTAAAAAAGAAATTCATGCAAGTTTTTGAATATAACTAATATAAATAGGATTATAATTCTGAAGAAAAAAAATGATTGCGATTTGACCTTTCAAATTTATATCTTTGAAAGAACTATTTTTTATCTTACTTCTGATGTATATTAATTAAAGTGCCTAATGCCTAATTAATAAAATGAATATAATGACAAGAATGTCAATTCATAGGTATTCTTACTTTTGAAATAACATTTTTGTAAATTTTTTTGAAGTATGTAAATTTTGAAAGTATTTAATCTGTATGACATATTAAAATGGCTAATTCTATTTAGTAGAATAGTTTCAGATAAAAGAAACTGAAGTAAAAAAATAAAGTTATTACTAATTTAAACACTTTCAAACACTTACATTACATTTTGTTTTAGCTTTTAGCATTTAATTTTTTTTATTAAAGCATGTCATAAATTTCTTCTATTAGTTCATAGTTAATGATAAGATTAGCGGACATTTATAAAAATGTAGCAATGTAATTTCCTTCATACAAAACCCTGAGAGAAAAATTCATTTGAAGTCAAATTAAGGAAATTCATAACAAATGCTGTATTTTTTTCCTTATTTTAAAAATTAGAATTACTATTATATTTGAATTTTTAACAATTGTTACTATTATCTGTAATAATCACTGAGTTTGATCTTATGTTTATAAACATAATGTCAGAATTTATTGTAAACTCTGAATCTATTGCAACATTTCATTAAATTTGTTGCATATTTTCTATTATAAACTGATCCATGTACATTCGTTAAGATGTTATGCTCAGTCCATACGTCCCAAAATTCGCTGTATATCTCACAATCCAACGTGATATTAAAGGCTCCCAAAAACATTACTGATCCTCCTCCCATTTGTCAATTGAAAAATTGCTTAGGTTCTTTTCTCAATTCATTCCAATAGTTTTTGGAGCCATCGGGACCATCAAAGTTAAGTTTCTTTTCTTCAGAAAATATAATTTTCTTTCACTCACCCTTCCATTTCATGTCATTTTCAGTCCATTTCAGTCTTTCTACTCGATGATGCTTCAATAACTTCAGTGCTTTCTTTATTTTCATAAATTTCGTATTGATATTTGATTTAAGACTCTTTCAAACTGTGACATAAGAATTGTGTGTGGGGGTCACAAAGGAAAAATCACAAAAATACCGATAATTCATTCAAAAATAAACTAGGGGCAGATCAAACTCAGATAGAGCTAGCCAGATGGCCAAATGTCAGCTTTTCTGTAGTTCATAGACTTTATAACAATTTTAAGCCATTGATTTCGTATCCCGAAGGCTCAGCCGATCATGGTAAAATGCTACGACAATTACCATAGACCAATATTTAGGGTTATGTCCGTGAAGGAACAGAAACCTAGCCCCAACTCAACTTGGAGCCACCCTTGCTGGAACCACCGGATATTTGTTGTCAACGTCTACCGTACGTAGAAAGTTTCGCGAAGGTGTTCTTTACGAGAGACAAGCAGTCATTATTTCCTCATTTCAAGAAAAGAATTTTCAGGGTGGGTGTTGTTTGATTTGGAGAGAACAGGAAACGCGTTATCGTCCATCAAAGGCACAGCAATCAGTGTCTAAGTTTTGAGATGGTATCTCTTAGGAAGAACGCACGGAGATCCGTGTCTTCCTACGTAGAGCTGTGAATGCTGAGATCTTAGAGAGATTATATCCTTGATGATTAAGAGTGCCCCTATGCCAATAAAATGGGTAAATGTTTCCTCCTATATACCAACACTCGTGCTTTTTGAACACACGTTGCAGCTTTTAATCTACCTCTTTAAGCCTTGACATGTTTACAATTATTTTGCAAGAGACTCTCAGTTCCCAGTGAACTAATACATCACATAATTATCTCTATCAGACATCGCTGTACGTACTGTGTTGCTTCTAGAGTGGTTCAGGATCTGTATTATGCCAAACTGATACACTCAATTTGTTAGCTTCATACATGTGCTAATTTTTATAACACTGGAATATATTGTCTGTATTTTATTTTCATATCATTTTATATTTTACTATGCATTGTATAATGTTGCTCAATTTCATTACATTCCACATGTATATTTTTGAGTATATATATATGTGTGTGTGTGTGTGTGTGAGAATTTCAATTTTTAAACGATAATGATATTCTAAATTTAAAATTTTAAGAAATTGATTGTCTGTAATAATGGTTATCCACAACTTTCAAATGTATGAGAAAAATAAAACAAATTAGTAAAAAATCACCCCATATGTATATATATATATATATAATATGGACAAAATTCATTCCACCGTATACATGTTAAACCTAGTATTGCCGAAGATACAACCTTTTGCCAGAAGATTCATCATGTGCTTAGCTTTCAAATGAAATACCATCGCAATGACATCAGGTTTATCATAAAAAATTTTTCCTTGCCTCAAGACATCTTTGATTTCTAAACATTTAGGATGGCAAGTGACTGCAATCTTAAAAATAAGTCGTGCAAGTCGGGATGTCCAAAATGTCTTACGTATGTCATATTCTCTTGAGTTCGTTCATGCATGTAGCGAGGTCCTCCATTAAACGAAGATTGTGTTGCGTGTGCGCTACTTCTTAAGAAGTCGCAAATTTAGTATTTCTCAAAATCCCAATATGTTTTGGAGATAAATTACACTTTCACCAACCGTGGGATTCCAAACTCATTTATTTCTATCGCTAAATATGCACATTTCCTATTTTCGATATGCACGAAATTTCACATAAAGAGCCCCTCCGCCAAAATCTTGCCAATCCTCCATCATCTCTTCAATATTAAATTATTTGGTATTTTCCCATTTCGCACGCACAAATCTCACCAAGTAAACTTAATTGGTGATAATACACAACAAAAATATATTCCGTTTGGCGTCGGTCATATCATTTTTGGCGATAAAGTCGCCAAAAATTACATAACCGATGGATAAGAGTAGATTAACGGATGAAAATTACATTTCGGATAAGACCCGTAAAATCCGTTCTTAGTGAGCGTCTTCATCGCAAAATGAGTAACTATGCTAAATGTCAAGTCAATCGGTTATATAGTCTTAGAGATCTCGTGATGAGTCAGTCAGTGGTATTTCGCTTATATATATATAGATATGTATACACTATTCACACAGATTGTACAGAAAGACATTGAAATAAATTTTTAAAATCTGTTAATTATATTTAATATTCAAAAATAAATAAAGGAATTAGTGCTGAATTAGAAGAATTTTCCAAGCAGAGTTTTAAAGCTCGTTCAAAAAACCTCATATGAATACTCAAAAAGCCCCATGTGACTTTAAGATTGGAAGTTTTCCTCATTTGCCTTGTATCACTGAGCAGTTGATCAGTTTTAATGATGGACATATTATTAGCGTTTAATTGCCCTTGTGAAAGGAAAGGAAACAAGCCCACATAGAATTTGTTTACGTTGACGGAAATAAGCAAAAGAGATGGTGTCGAGAAAATCTAGGATTAAGAGGGATTGGGAAGGATTAGATGGAATTAAACAGACACAAGTGTCCATTAGAGATTACTGAGTTTCAACTACTAAGCTAGATTTTGGGGGGTATGGGGAGGGGAGATGTGAGAAAACAAGTATTTTCTTTCTGTCGGTCATTCTCCTTCTAAATTGAGTGATTGTTTATTAAAGTTGAGTTGAGAAGCAACACGAGGTCTAATGGGGACTGTCCTCGTAAATTTGAGCCTCGATCAAGTGACGAGGACTACACCCGAACTATCATCTTCCATTCCAAACTTCGAAACCACGCCAATAGGAAGATTTCGGACCTCGATTAGATTTGAAGTGTATTGGCCGTGCTACACGGTGGGGTTCTTAGTGGCATCAGGGTTCGAACTCACAGCTCAACGAAAACAACGGCGGCAACGAATCCTCGACCATGACCACTAGGCTACCGTGGCGTCTCATTCCAGACAGAAACAACCCACCATTCAGAAAATCAATGAGCTTGTTTTTAAAATGATTATATTTCACTGAATCAAATGTATTATTAATTTGTGACATTATATGAATGATTTATTTCTTATTTAAAAACAATTGTATTACTAATTCGAAACAATGTAGCATAAAAATAATATATCAGTATAAATTTTATCAGTAATTATTTCTCCATTTAAAAATACTTGCGCAAATATATTAAAATCCGATATATTTGCGCAATTTATGGAATCAAAGTTTTTCTTTTTCAATATTATATGAGCCGCTCAGAAGCCAATGCGTTTAATTCTTTTTTTTTTTTTTTTCTTTTGATATTTTCTGATTTTTGGAAATTTTGATGAAATAAATAATAATCTTCTTAGTTATTAAAGGATTTACTCATTGGTTACTTTTTTCTAGGCTAGACAGCCCTTTTTTTAATAGCTTCTGAATATATTGTATAATAATTTCAGAAACCATTGTGAATAAGTCCACCTTTTATCAATATTTTTTTACATAAACTTTGAAATAAAAATTAAATTATTCGGAAGAAGATGATGTTTGTTATGATGAATAAACATAAAACTTATGACAATAAATGCTATTTTATTATTTTTACATAAATTTCTTATCTTTTTCAGCTGCCAAAAGGTATAAGTCCTAAAATTTTTAAGATGCTGTCATTATTTCAATAAATACTTACGTTTTTATTTACACATCCTGTACATATCTTGTTTTTTTGCAGAGTTTACACCTCGAAAAAAGACTTTATACACTTTTCTAATTAATTTAATAAACCAAGAATTTTAAAAACTAATGTATCAAAAAACATTAATTTTCTCAATTTTTGTATTTTGGACTTAACCGCATTGGTTTCTGAGCGGCTCATATGTAACTAACGCTAGTGTGTTTGTATCGTACTTGAATTATAAGATTAAATACATTGAATAAGTTTAGTATAAATTTAAAGAATACAAAGACTTATTTTACTTTAGAGATGCATAAAATGTAACTCTTTATATAATATTTTCTCAGAAATAGTAATGCTATGTATAGAATTGAATTCCATCTGCAAGTTTTCTCTCCAAAAGAGTCGACGTTAAAGCAGCGCTTTTTCAAAGTTCTTTTACTATATTCTTCCGCCAACTTTTTTCAATAAAAAAGACGCATTCGTTAGCGGGACTTTTTCTTCAGCGCTCGATACTTGTAGTCCGACGGCATACGAAAAGTTATAAAGGAATGATAACTCCAAGTCTTACTGCACTAGACAGCAATCAGATAGATCCAATATCAAGAGAAAAATTTATAGAAGAAAAACTGAAAAAACAGGAATTTAAAATATAGATGCTAACAACATTTGACTCTTAGCAGATGGATCGATAGTAAAAATATATAGCTAACCCTGCATCTAAGAAGTTTTTCAAAATTTATTTACTTTAAGTGACATCTAAGCCAATCGTAGGTTAACTAACATTAAATTTACCTGCCAATGGCTTAATCGACTAAGAAATTTCAAATACTACGAGAATGGGTCGAAAAGTACCTGTGTTAAGAATGCAAAATAAAGCATTAGGACTAGAGAAACTCACTGAAGAATTTTTCATTCATCGTTTCTCCTGTTTCTGAGAAATACACGAGAATGACGCCTTTTGTATTCTAAAAAATCGTTGTCGTAACTTTCCCGGATGACAAGACCGACTTCGCCTTCTTTGGAATAGATTCACTGGAAGCCATTTCGATCGACGTTCTGATATTTATTCGGTTTTCTGGTGAAAACCTATGAATTCAGGCCTATTCGAAAATGAGAAATCGAAGCAAAATGACGACTACTTGACGAGACAGCAATCAAATTTTGATATGATAGCAGGTAAAACAAAACTAACCAAATAATTTGTATTCATACAATTTTTTTTTTGAGCTGTTTAACGGATCGTAGCATCCAGTGGTAACAGCCATTTCCCTTGGCAATGTAATATGTCGTTAAAAAACAGGTGCATTTTGAACTCCTCTCTTTAGGTTTAATTGATAACCCAGATGAGAAAGCAAGCGAAGTATTATTTGTAAGAATGGTGGATCCGGTAAAAGACTTATCCAACTTTTCTGTGAAGCTTTAATCGGTTCGAGAAACGCCATAGGTTTTTGCGAGTACGATCTGATATTTTAGAGTAAAGCACGCGGTCAATTCCGCGGTTGATTCTGCTAATTTATAGTGATTTATCACGTGTAAAAATTCGCAGTTACAATGAGCGAAACTAATTCTAATTCCGAAAAAATGAATAAAATATATATATAAACGCGAATCAAATTCGATTTCTCTAGAAGTCAGCTAACAGTAACTATCAGATAATTTAAGAGACTCGTACATTTTCAAAAGAATTGATCAGTTAAAATTTTTATACATTTACAAATAAAATGAAGGAAGTTATTAAGAATTGCGATAAAATATTTAAAACTAAGGCGAAAATGCAGTTTAGCGTAACCACTTGGCGAGATTTGAAAAATTTCCAAATTTGGCGATTTTTATGGCGGAGCCTGAAGCCTTATTCGAAAGGGTTGCCACGGCTAAAGCCACCTCAGTGCAGAGAAAGCATGGTAGCCACAATGGGCAAAATATCGCCAAACAATTCCTGTCGCCAAGTGGTTATGCTAAACTGCATTCCAACCAAAACTAATTTGATGAATAAGAAAGAAATAAATCATTTAGAAATGAAAAGAAAGCAAAGGCAGAGTTCATCATCTACTGACATAGATATTTTTGAAAATTCATTTTGTAACCAATTGAATATTTAAGAAGGAAATGGAATTGCAGATATTTCTGCCAGATTTGTGAAGGGTGATTAAATTAATATAGAACTTTAAATATTTTCAATAAATAAATAAAAGCCACACAATAAAAAAAAATTACCATTGATTACTGTTGTTACTCTCGTTTAAGACAATCACTAATTTTTATGGTACATAATTCACAGCAAACTGTCTCAAAGTAGCTTAGTGTAATAGTTAATTTGAAGTCAAAATAAAGTTCGTAATGTGATCCGTTTAGAAGTCAGGGGATATTTGACTACTGGAGATGATTCAAAGTGATCATGATTGCTTACTAACGCCACACTCAGAAACAACACGAGGAGTATTGGCTTCTTAATTATGGACTTCGGTCAAGGCATTAGGATGACACCTGAACTGGAACCTCCATCTCCATACTTCCACAACACACCAACGGGAGGACTTAGTACCGCAACCAGATTGAAAATGCATCAACCATACTACATTGCAGATCTTTAGTGACATCAAGGTTCGAAGATTCTCATTTTAAATTAGGCATGCTATGGTAAATTAGAACTAGGAATTTGTTAGTATTATATTTTAGTTCATTTCTTGGGTCTCCGAATGTGTGAATATTGCCAAATCCTCCCTTCTTTTTTCTTTCAATTCTATTTCGCTTATGAATCCCTACCCTTTATTCAATTCAATTATTTCTTTCTTCTCCTAATTAATCTAATCACGTTTCATTTGGTTGGCAAGTAATTGAAAATTCAAGCTACAAAAAGTCCCCGAGGTTAGGGATGAGAAAACCACGAATAGCCCAAATCACAATTTTTTACTCCCTAGAGAAATATCGCATTAAATTTCATTCACTGTAGGAAGATTGTCTCTTTTATTCAAATAGACCTCAATACCCTGTAAAATATTTTTAAAATTTCTGATATAGCACTGAGATTTCTTGCAAAGGAATACTAAAACACAATTGGTGAATGGATTTTGCTAAAAAGTCAAAATCATCACTGTATCTTCAAGTTTGAATTAGCAATCGTTGAATACTATTATTTATAGCTCATGGAATGATTTGCTAATCATCTCTGGAATTAATGCTTTGACATTCAATTTTGAATTCATTTGTTTCACTACAACTGCACAAATTAATTATCTACAAGCGAAATCTTTGTTAAATATAATAATTCAGAAATACAATGATCTTTCCAACATATTTCATACGATATTGACTCTGAAATGTCGCCAATTTCCATTCAAAACCTTTAAGGCGGCTAAATTCAAATCGATAGGAATTTACTAAATACAGTCTACGTATTTACCATTAAATCGGTTCACCTTATTATGTTAAACGCAACCTCTGTTACTAAATCTCGTTGCTAAATTAATAATTATTATGTTTAATTTCAGAATGTATATTATTATGCGACCGAAATTCACATACAAATAACCTTTCAATATGCAGTTTAATGACTTCTCCGAAACAAACTCTTTTTAGTATAATAGAGTTTATATGCAAACCAGCGTCGTTACCAAATCAGTGTTTTAGTGTTAATTTATCATACTAATGAATACGTTTATTACAATAATTACTATAATTATACAACATTCAATCTAGTACATTATATAA
>BMAW01078288.1:0-19558 GCA_019974015.1 Nephila pilipes | reverse complement strand
TGTTGTACTTCGTTCAGTTGCATTATTGCTCATTGAATAATTAGCCACTTTCATGAAAATTTTTGGATGAAGATTTTAATGCTATTAAATCTTCAACAAATTATGCGAATTGAAGAAACAAAACACTTCTTTATGATACAGAGGTTTATTAAGATGGTTACTGCGATTCGCCTGCTTCATTAAGCAATTAGGCTTCATATTCTCTCACTTTGACTTGTATGCTTTAAAATTATAATAGATGCAAAATGTTGAAACATGCAAATCCATTAAAAGCCGGTATGCTTTAATAGTAAATAAAGAACTAAAACTTAAAACACCGCCTCTGTTAACAATCGGGAAGTAATTTTCAGAAAGATATATCAATGTTTCTTGATAAATATACGTTCTAGCAGAAATTACCTTTGGCACTTTCTGAGAAAGTTGCTTTGCAGCAACAGTCGATAAACGAAGGGACATAAACGCCATTTTTTAACGTAAAATTTCAGGTTATGATATTAAAGGACGAAAGGTGACCACGAGCACACTCTTCGTTTCACTAGTGAAGTCCCCAAGTCTACTTATACAGTTAACTGTAACTACGGTGCATCCGCAGAAACTTCTGATTTTAGAATTAAAAATGTTGATTTTAGAAGAAATATGGCAAAAATAATACGATTTAATTAGTAAAATTTACTGCGAATGATTAATACCAATAAGTTATCTAAAAATTATTCTCATAGTTGGTATATTTTTTCGTCTGTTAAAGCATTACATTCATCCTGTGATGGTCTATGAAAACTTAAAAAATTAAAAGAGATAATATTCAGTGCAACTTCGATATGTTAGAAAAGCGTTATTTATACTACCCTTAATGAAGAAATAGAGAAAGTTTAAAAGCTAAATTCTTCAAAAAGTTTACTCAACAATAAAAAAAAATCACAGTAACTTAATAGTCAGAGGACAAATCTACTTTTCCGACCCTAAATCTAAATTCAAATTTGCTTTTTCAACAATTTACCAATTAAAAATAATTAAATCCAATTAAGTAAAATTTTCTAGTCTCTTGGGCACTCAACTTGATAGTCTGTCTTCATACTAACGTTCTTTGGCTTTGAATCAGATTGGTGAAGAAAAAAAATTGATTTATACCCATAGATGACGCAGAGTATTCCAAGGTTTTCGGCAAGTTATGATGGGTTACCATCCCATTACACATTGAGTTTCACACATGGAAACACACGGAGTTTCACAGTTGTAAAGTTGAAAGAGCCTTCCGATTTATTGCTTCGAGGGACAGCTATCATTTGAAAAGAGATGAGCGAAAAGACAGGAATATGTGTAAAGAATCTAAACAGTTTCTTTTCTCCCAGTAAAAACTATTTTTAAAGAAAGAGAGGGTTATTAAAAGTGTTGAAATGAAAGATGTAAGTTTCTCATTCATTTTTATAAGGAATATATTAATGATAATAGTAAAAATAACAACAGAAATAAAAAATCAAGGAAAAATTATAATGAATAAAAATGTAAAAACTGAAAAGAAGAAATAAATAAAGGAGGAAAAAATTTTGTGAATAAAAATGTAAAATAGTAAAAAAAATTTGAGGAAAGTTACCAGGCATTTATCATCGGAAATGTTCCCATATATTATTTTCGAAGATGTCCAAACCTAGTTTATAAAAGCAATCAATATAATGATTATTATTTGACAGTTTACATAAATATATTTAATTAGTATTAATTTTACAGTACAAAATTTGTATACTAATTTATCGTGTTAAATCTAAGCTAAATATATACTTTAATTTTATTTCACTAATTGGACATATTACAATAGGTATTCGGTAACGGTTAAAGTTACGAGGTACCTATTTAAAATATTAAACTTACCCTCTCATCATAATTTATAAATTTAATGAGCATAATTAGTTAAAGTTTTATCATAATTTAAGTTGCTATCATAATTAGGATCAAGGCAACAAGCACCTGGGTGTTCGACAGAGTGAGGCGACTGCCGAAACTAGTTGGAAATTAAAATTACGAGAGCGCGCACTGCTATTGGATGCCGTAGAAAGGGAAGCTAAGAAGCATACATAGCGGTGGGCGGGGTCTAGGTTAGGGGCGGGACTTCAAGGCGAAAAATAAGTGAAAATTAAATTGAGATAAAAAGAAATGCCGTACCGAAACCAATTTAGAGAAAAATGCAATTAAAAATTTTGAGGGAAAATTTAAAACACGAGGAGATGAGTTTGAAAAGCAAGAATTAAGCTGAATTTAGCGCTAAAAGCGACATCTGGTGACGAAAAATGTTAAGAATCTTAGGAAAATGTAGTTAAAAATTTAAATAGTATCTAATTTTCTAGAATTAAAGATTTTAAAATTTTGAGAGTTCTCGATAGTGTTACGCGAGGTCCATTTTGACCATGGGGCAGTGCCACTTATCGATGGGAAGTCCTGAATTTTGAAAATAATCAGGATATCACTGATGCATTACTTCAGTGCGCTCGCAGCCTTTTTAGGGCTGGGAAATGGACATATGAATGTCCGAGCGCGGCTCTCGGTCTTTTTTGCGAAGATGCGATTGACGCATCATACGCGGGGAGTTGCTGAAGCAGTGCATTAGGTATTTGAGGGATCCTGATGAAGAAATTTAATGATTGTTTATTAATGAACTCTAGAATTGGTTCAATTTTTAGATCTTTATGCAGGACTTCATTCTGGACAAACCAGGGTGCATTTATCATTTTCCTAAGGTGTGTGTTTTGAAAGACGTGCAGTCGTTTCAAATGAGTGGTTGCAGCGGACGCCCAGATAGGCGATGCATACAACATGATCGGTCTTAGGATCGACTTGTAGAGCAAGATTTTGTGCCTGATCGCCAGCTTGCTCTTACGAGAAATTAAGCGAGTGAGCAAACCGCTCATTCCGATAGCCTTTTGATGGGCATTTCGAATGTGGTGGGCAAAATTTAATTTGGCGTCTAAAATTAACCCTAAGTACTTATATTCAGTGACCCAGGGGACGGGTTGATCAAAAATGGTGACTGCTGGCAAATTGCCAATACACCGTTGTTTCGTAAAGAGGAGGCAAGCGCTTTTAGATGCATTAACTTTAATTTTCCAGTCAATGAGCCAGAGCTGTAAACGAGAAATGTATGTCTGCAATCTTTCAATAATTTTTCGATTGCAGATGTCTTGGGACATAATAGCAGTGTCATCAGCATACATTGCTAAGTGAATGTTGGCAGCCTTCGGGATGTCATTTACGTACAAAGAAAAAGTTCTTGGACTTAAAATCGATCCCTGGGGGACTCCACTAAGGATTGGACGGGGGGAGGAGACTGCGTTTTCGACTCGAACTCTGAAACTGCGAGAGTCAAGGAACGAGTGTATAATTTTGATAAGTTGGTCCGAAATTCCAAGTCGCATCATCTTGGAAATGAGCCCATCATGCCAAATTTTATCAAAAGCTTTGGCAATATCGATAAAAAGCATACCCGTGGCTTTGTTATTGGAAAAGCCTTGCTGGACCGTCTCAGTAACTCTAAGTAACTGTGTTACTGTAGAGCACTTGGGAACAAAACCATGCTGCTCTGGAATAACAATATTCCAGGAATTGCAGAACTGGTCCAGGCGATTCAAAATAACACATTCATATGCTTTGCTCAGCGAACTGAGTAACGATATGGGGCGATAATTTTGAGGATTCGAATCATCTGAACTAGACTTGAGAATGCGGACCACCACGGCGATCTTCCAAGCCTTAGGGAAGTAGCAGTTCTCCATTAAAAAGTTAAAGAGCAGCGTGAGAAGAAAAATAAATTTAAGTGGGAGATTTTTAAGAATGCGATTAGAAATTAAATCCAGTCCTGGAGCTTTCTTAATTTTGGTGTTATGTATAAAGTCCAAAATTTCGCTAGCCTGGACTGTTTCTTGGTCTAGGCAAGTGGAGGAGGCCAAAAACCTTTGGACTTTCCGCGTAGTATGAGCTGAGAATCTGGGATTCTCGTCTTCATTTGGTTCGAATTGATTTTGAAGGCTATCAGCTATAACTTCCGCCTTTTCAATAGGAGCTACAGCAACACTGCTGAGGGCGCCCTTCAGGGGCGGAATGGTGTGAAAAAGCTTTTTGAGTCGGGAGGTTTCCCTCCAAAGGGTGTTTGTATCAGGCGATAGGTCTTCAATGTGTTTTTCCCATCTTTCCTGGGAAAAGTGTTTAATGTCTCGTTTAATCTCATTACTGAGTGTACAGAGTTCAGATTTAAGAGCCGGATCCCTACATCTTTGCCAGACTTTCCGTACATAATTTTTGCGACGAATTTTAGTTCTGATTTCTATAGGGAGTCTCAGAGGAGGAGGTTTAAATTTTGGTTTTGAGGCCGTCACAAGTGCCTCAGAAATAGTTACACCAATTTGCTCTATAGATTTTTCAATATCTTCATTGCTGGAGGTTTCTGGAATAGGGAGGGGTTTTGAATTTAAAATAAATTTAAAATTCTCCCAATTGGTAGAGAGTTGCTCTGGTAATTTCAAAAATGCAGAGTTTGTATTAAGAGTCAAAATGACTGGTAAATGATCTGAACTCAGATCATTAATGTCTCTTATATCATAATTGAAGGGAATATTTTTGAGGATTGCGAGATCAATAATAGAATCCCTAGCCCCCGGCCGGGACCTAGGGTTTATATGCGTAGGGGTGTATGGTGCTACAACCCTAGCACCTGTAGTTCTGCTTATAATATTTTTGAGTTTAAAGCCAAAAGTGTTTGATCTTGAATCGTGCCAATCTTTATGACGAGCATTCATATCTCCAGCAATAATTACATTTTGACTAGAATTTATAAGTTTAATAAAATCCTCCTCTGGAAAATGGCATCGATTGAGAGGGGTATTGCGAATATAAGCAGAAATTATTCGCAAAGGTGGATAATTATTAATTTTAATTTCGATAGCAGTTGCATCGATATACTGTAACCTCGGTAAGAGGACTCTGCAATGTTCATAATTACTTTTACAGTATATAGCGGTGCCTCCGTCAATACGAGGAGTTAAAGTTATTCTATCGTCTTTGTGAAGACGATAGTTGGTGATTTGGGGTTCGTGCCTCGGTTGGAGCTTTGTTTCTTGAACCAAAAACAGATCAAAATTTTGCTCTGTGACGAAGTTACAATAGGTATTCAAATAGTTAAAATTGTTCCTGAAATTAAGCTTACTTAAACTTTATAAGTAACTCCTCATTATTCTAGAAATTCATGCAGAAATAAAGTATAAGTAATTGGGAAATAATTATGGATCTTTTCCATAAGCTTTTTTCCTCCACCCATAGAAATTATTTAATATAATTTTTTATAGTTCTATTATTTTAATTTTATTCCCTTAGTATCTAGTTTTGGAAAATATATTATCGTCATAATGCATTTTGAAAAAAAAGTTTCAGGACAATAAAATGAAACTTTTATCCTTTCCAAGTTTAAAACTTTTACAGACTTAGTATTTATCCTTTTCAGGTTTCTTTTTACATTAAAATATTTCTTACTATAAAAATATTATAAAAAAATTTCTTTCCAAATGACACGAACTACGCATTCTGAGTCAGGCTATAGTCCCAGAAAAAGCTCGTTTAGATTTTGAAGCAAACATTTTTATTTTTACTTAATTTCAAAGAAAAAGGAAAAGCAACTATTGTGGAGATATTCATTTTCTGGCAATGGTGCAAGAGCCAGATTCAGCTCTTGGGCCATAAAACTACATTTATTCACAAGATGCATTGTATTAATCTTCGATCCGCAAGTAGCATTTGATCATGGTAGAGAGATGAAATCCACCTACGAGCCTACATTTACTCTTTTGCGGGAAGCATGAACTGATTCGAAGAGCATCCTCTCGCTGAGCAGTAAAGTCGAGATAGGCTTACATCTTCCTGTTGTTCCACTTTACATCCTATATTCTTTATTTACAATTAATTTAAGTCAATATAAAGTAAAATTTTACTTTTTTTTTTATTATTCTTAACAAACCGATAGCTCTTAATTCCTTTGATAAATAAGTCTCGAGTTGCGATTAAGTTCCGTACTCTTCATTTGATTAACATTCTACGCGACAATACTATTAATATCAATAAGAAATTAAGAGTTTTTTTTTCATGAAACATTCTAATTGATTTGATAGATTGTTTATTAACGTCACACATAGAATCAACACGAAGCTATTGACAGAATATCGAAGGGGACAGAGCTCACCCAAGGGGCTTAGAGCTACAAATCGGTGACCCGGAAGACAAACAGCCCCGCACTCAGCATTTATTGACAGAAGAACATAAGATATTAGATAATTTCGAAATCAAAAGTAAATAAAGTTTACAAGTATTCACAGAGCAGAAAATGTACATGACAGAAATAAAAAATTAACATTAGGATTATTTTTGCAGAAATAAGACGAATAATAGACTAAATGGCACAATACTAAAGCGTCTACAAACTCGTGAGCAAAAATGAAGTGTTAGACGAAAATATGTACAGATATACAAGGTATACAATTTTAATTACATAATAAGGAAAATTGAAACATTAAGAATTGTAATAAAAAGTTAAGACAATTAAAAAATTTGTTGGGTAATTTTACGAGTCGTAAGATTACAGGATTTAAGCTTGAAATGAAAGTAAGGATCTTTACACATGGACTTCAGCCTAATTGGTTTCGCTTCACCAATAAGACAATATAAAGGAAAATCCCTGGTAAGAGGTCAAGAGAAAACGTGGTGGTCAGCATCCGCAACAGAGCCATAGGGACATAAGTTTATATTTTTCAAATTAAAACGATTTAAATTAGAAACGAAGGAACCATGAACAGTTAAGAAGCGACTAATGAAACTAGAATTCGTATAAAAACTCAGATTTGATCTCGGAATATAGGACTGAACGCGAATATCAGTATTACATGTTGACCACCAGATTTCACCAAGTCAGAAATAAGCTTATTTTTTAAAAATAAAACTATATGAGACCGAGGGGCAGGAACATTCATTCCTTCATCATTAATGACAGCGAGCTCTGCAAATGAATATGCGGTTTCCTTACAATAATCTCCGACCTGGGCTCGAACCCAGTATAAGTTGTAAAAATCAGAATAAATTGCTAATTTTTCTTTAACGGTATTAATAAAAGTCGATTTATTTCTGGTACTCAGCAGTAGCAATACTGATGGTAAACTGTTGGAATATACAGAAACTTTGAAGTTATGACAGATGGCATAGAAAATGGCAAATCCGATTGCCGAAAGCTCGGCCTAGAACCGGGCCCACCGGGGTGTCTTAAATAAGGACTAAATATTAAGCTGAATTATAAGAATTCAGCTTAAACATGTTGACCTTATTAGGACACCCCGGCGAAACACACACACATGGCGAAACAAGTTTCGGACCCAATCCTTTATCCGAAATTTCCCACTCGTAGGGACCCGAAAATTTGTTAAGAAAAAGAATTTGGTTTTCCGGATGAACAGCTCCAAATGAATTATTTGAGTTGATTGTGATATTATTAATTAGTTGAAAAAAGTTGGAATTATGCTTCTTCCAAATTTTATATCTAAGAAAATGATATTTTAGGGTAAGACGAATGGGAGGAACCCCAGAAATCACATGTAAAGCAGCAGTTGGAGACTTCCTTTAAGCCTTGGTAATTTTTAAAAGGTAAATTCTCTGAATGGAGTTTAACTTAGTAATTTTAGGGGAGTTTGTATCACCATCCTAAACTCCCGCGCCATACACAATAATGGGTTCTGTAACAGATAAGTACCATAATTTATAATTTTTAAAATTGAAATCACCGAAGGGAGCCTTATTAAAATTTAATGAGAGATTATAAATTTTTTTCGTTTAGACAGAGGTATTCAAACTTTTAAACTTAGAGGAACCCTTTAAGCTTACTATTTTCTTGAAGGAACACTTTGATCAAAGAACAGAATAAAATAGGATATCAAAGCTTTAATCCTACTCAGATTTACAAAATTATTATTGCATTTTTATTTTATCGTAATACAGACATCTTAATAAGATAATGAATGGTAATGTAGCTAATAAGATTTTTTTAATGGAGTAATTTGGAATTTAGATGAGAATACATTTAAGTGTAAAATAGATTTAGAAATTTTATCATGTAGAACTAAGGTAAATAAGAGACTAATTATATCTACTGTACAAAAATTATATAATCCTATCGGTATGTTGACTCCTGCTTCATTGCTTCCTCAGCTCATTATACAAGATTTATGGAAATCTCATTTTTCTTGGGATGAGGAATTGCCTCCTTCTGTTGTTAATCGGTTCTCTAAATGGTTAATTGAAATGTGTTTATTGAAAGATGTAACTTTGTCATGGTTTATGAATTTTACTGAAACATCTGAATCGCATATATTTGTAGATACATGTAAGGGGGTATTTGCTGGGTGTGTCTTTGTTAGATCTGAGGTAAGAAGTGAAAGTAAAGTGAGACTCATTCGCGATAAAAATGGAATGGCTTCTTTAAAACCTTTGAGCATTCCTGGATATCGAGATGATGAAAGATCTTTGTTGTACCCAATATTGTAACCAGATAAAAATGTAAGTTCACTAAATTGTTAATTAAAAATGTACAAGGAAAAACTGTTATGATGGAATCCAAATGATACAATGCTTGTTGTCCAAAAAAAATTTATAATAAGGAGTGGAAAAACTATCAAAAATGTTTTTTATAATGTATAGCATGTAAATGCTATAAAGTTAAATTTTTGTCAAGCGAAACATCCCCTCATTCACCAGACCGTGTGACTGAATGTTCGCCATTCGAAATTGTGGGAATTGATTTAGCAGGCCCACTGTTTTTAAAAAAATGAATGCAAAGTATGGATGGTTCTGTTTACTTGCGCGGTATACCGGGCCATTCACAGTTGTTTATTCCCTTTCTTCTGATGCCTTTCTTTTGGCCCTTAGATGTGGTCGAACACGAACGATTTATTGTGATAATGGGATTAATTTCCTGGGTTCTTGTATTGTTCTATCAAAATTAAATTGGAGTAAAGAGTTATATTTAAATATTTTGGAGATTTATTCCTCCAACTGCTGCTTGGTGAGGTGGCTGATGGAAGAAGTTGATACGCATCATAAAGGATTTATTAAGGCATACTTTAGGTAAGTCTATGTTATCTCATGAAGAGTTGTATACCTTAATTTGTGATTGTGAATCGCTTATTAACTGTAGACCGGTAACATATGTATCAGAAAATCCTGAAGAATTGATTCCTATTACCCCTCAGCATGTTCCTTATCGAGAACAGAAGCTCTAACACTGATGATAAGGAAGAGTTGAATTCGAGGAGACTGAATAAAAGAGTAAAATATCGTAGTAAACTATTAAAGGACATCCAACGTTTTAGAAAAGAATATCTTGGAAAACTCGTACAAAAACGTAATGAAAAGCAATCGCGTAGTCCTCAAATTAGAGAAATAGTTTTGGTAGAAGACTATAATAAAAAACGATTGTTTTGGTCCTTTGCAAAAATTATTGAGTTAATTCCAGGGCGCGATAGGAAAATTCGTACAGTTAAACTTAAAACGTAACATGAAACAATTTTATGCCCTATACAGCGTATCTACCAATTAGAAATTTATTCAAAGGAATCTGTTGTTAATCGGGAGGAATCCAAAGGAATCTGTATTAATCTGTTTAACCGGGTGGAGAGGAATTTAATTCTAATAATGTGTCTGTCAATGAAAACAATGTAACATCTGCTAATGCTGTAATAGGGAGAAAATTTACATCCTCTGGAAGGCCTGTGAAAGCCCCTAAAAGACTCGGTCTTTTGAATAATGTTTGAATGATGTTCAACTTGCTGCCGAACAAGATGGTGTTGCTTTAGCAACTAACCAAGCGAACTATGCTTAATACCATAATCGTCGTAAAAAGTATAAGAATTTCGAAATAAGTGATAAAATTATTATTCTTGAACCTGAAAGTGTATATAAAATATATGTGAGATGGGTATCTCCTTGAACCATCGTAGGAAAAAAAAGTGCACACAATTATTTAGTTTAAATGCATCATAATAGTGAAAAACACATCCATGCTAACAACATTAGAAAACTTAAGATTCAACTAACAATGTCGGAGTCACTTAAGATACCAATAATGACTTTGGCGATATCAAAAACACACTTGTAACAAAAAATACTTCAACTGACAAAATTTACATTAAAGAGCACTTGAATTATTCCCACCTGAATTCTGACCAAAAACAAACTATAATTAATTCATTAATTAAGAACCGAGCTATATTATCTGAAACCTCAAAATAGCGAAAATTAGTAAACATTCAATCAAATTGATGTCGAATAGTAAACCTAAAAGCAAAGACCCTATCTGATTTCTGAAATTTTAAAAGTAGTCAGACAAATAGATTATCTCTTAACTTTAGGTCGCTTTTAATTGAACTTTTTTAAAAGTGAATATGGCCACCCGGTAGTATATGTATCAAAGAAAGACGGTACAATAAGATAGTGTGTGGATTTCCGCTATTTGAATCCTCAGACAGAACAAGATGCTTTTCCTGTAATTAGAATTCCACTAATTTGATTTATCTAGTAGCAAGCTCCAAGTTCATAACCTTGTTTTATCTATTGAAGGGATACTGAAAAATCAGAATGAGTTCTGAATCAAAACTGCTTACTTCATTCGTCACTCATAGAGGACAATACTCTTTCAGAGTTATGCCTTTTGATTTGAAGAATGCAGCCTCTACATTCCAACGTACCATTAATCAACTTTTAACCCATCATAGAGCGTATGCTGAGGCTTACATTAACGACATAGTAATATTTTCAAGTAGCTGGAAAGATCATTTAAGACATCTTGAAGCTTATATGTAGCTTAAATGTAACTAATTTTACCATCAAATTTCATAAGTGCAGTTTTGGTGAACCTCAAGTGAAACTTCTCGGACATGTTATAGGTTCAAACAACCATTCACCTGACCCTGAAAAAATACTTGCAATCAAGAATCTTTTATTACCCAAGACTAAGAAAGATATAAGAAGTCTCCTAGGTCTTTAAATATACTACCGATCCTATGCTCCGAAATTTGCAGAAATAGCGCTTCCTTTGATAGAACTTACAAGAAACAAAGCTCCGTGTGACATCAGTTGGACTAAGAATCATGAGGACTCTTTTGAGGAAATTTAAGAAAGCTATTTATGAAGCTCCTGATTACATTGCACCAAATGTTCAAGCCCCATTTACTATCTTCATAGAAGCTTTTACATATGCAATAGGCGCCTGTCTTGCTCAAGGTGACGAAAACGGAAATGAAAGGCCTGTTGCTTTCGCAAGTAGAAAGTTGTCGAAGTCCCAAGAAAAATATGCTACTATAAAAAAGAAGCTTACGCGATTATCTATGCTCTAAGAAAGTTTGAAACTTATAAACACAGATCTCAAATTAAAATAGTTAGTGGCCACAATCCCATGACGTACCTGAAACATTGTTTACCCCTAAGTGCTCGTCTCTAGCTTTGGAACGATTCAACATCCGTGTTAGCTACCGTCGTGGCAAAACTCACTTGAACGCAGATGCACTGAGCCGACTACCAGATAGTCAGATTGGACCTTAACTATATTGAACACTTTTCCTGAACATTTAAAAAAAAGACCCAATATTTCTTAATTTCTTATATTCCAGTTTATATATTGTTAATGTTTTCTTACTTTTTTTTATAGATGCAGTTTCTCTAAATTCCTTAGTATATGTAATTTTTTTTCTTTGTGACACCCTCTTTAAAGGGGAGGGGTGAGGTATTGGCTCCCTCTAGTTATATAGAACTCGCCCAACCCAGTTGAAGAAGAAACCCTAAGGCGCAAGACGCATTGATGAGTCACAGGACTCTTAAAAGTCAATTTTATGTTTTCTTCCTGTATTTTGTATGTGCTTAATGTATGTAAAATGTCATCCTGTAATAAAATGATTAAAAAAGTGAAAGCTGGTGGTTCCATGACACCAAAAAAGAACTCGCTCTTATGGTATCAGATTGGAAAAAATACAGACTTCCGTCTCTGGACTCAATTCAACAAAACAAAATTTAAAGGGAAAAAAGGAATACTTTTGTCTTTAACGAAAGTGGTAGTCTTAGGGAACTCATAGAATTTTTTGCGACGGAAAAAATTACCGGGTTGACACCTAATATTCATTTACATATTTCAGAGATAACTTCCAAATTTTTAGATTTATCGGATCTCTATTTTTTTAAAAATAAAAAAAAAATTGATACATTACTAAACGCCGATATTTTCTTAAGAATAATGAAAGATAATCTCTACAAAGAAAATGAGAAAAATTAATATTCAGAGAAACTTAATTTGGATGGTTTGCAGGTTGAAGACTTTAGGCTTCACGAACATCATTGTGGAGCACAGATTTACTTGATTGATTATTTGTTTTATTAACTTTCCTCTAACAAGAAACCAGAGAGTAAAAATCAATTGATCTCGTAATTTTGAACTTTAATCTAGAGACGAGGTCGAACATTGAACTCGGTCCCATTCACCAAACTTCCACACACCCCAAATTTGAGGAAACTAATTCTAGATAGAATTAACGTGCATGCGCCCAAAATCTGAAGGGAAGATCAGTAGTTAAACTTCAGCCTTATGGGTAACGCGATTCTGAGATTTAAATTTGAGTTTACAAAGAACTGCAATAAATGCGATTTATTTATTTAATGATATGGATGGATAAAAAAAAAACCTTTTTTTAAGTTGGATAAAGTATATAATAATAATTTTGATATATTTAATAATTATTTTGACTTTGTCAATTCACAGCAAGATATCAAAATTAAATATAATCATTGGTATCAACTCTTACAATCTTTAAATAATATATTCCCATCTGAAAAAAAAAAAAAAATCACGCGTGAAAGGAATATGTGTATAACAAACCCTTTTCAAAACACATGGCAATAATAAATTAAATTAAAGTACTAGAGAATATGGGTTCCTCCTTGAGATTAGTTTAGATCAACCCTGGCCAACCAGAGGCCCGCATGTGACTCGCCTGGTTTTAACCTGCGGCCCACGGAGCTGGGTCCTCTGAACAAAAATTTAAACTTTTATAGAACATAAAATTACCAAAGAATATTCTCCCTTGAGTAGTTCATACGAGTATCATATCCCATTATTAAAAGAATATCTCTGTACATTGATTCAAGTGTCTTCATAATAATCTTTCCATGTTCTAGATCAGAAGCAATAAGAAAGTTGAGCTTGTTTCAAAAAACGGGCAGTCCGTCTAGTGTGCATGATGTCAAAGCGTCAAACTTTTGACAGATCCGATATAGAATAATTAAAAACGACTTTGTAGGTCACTTTGGAAGCGCATTTTATTTCAACGGGCCATGTTGTATTCATATATGTGATGAATTCGATTCATTATTTTCTTTTTAATATTTGCACTTTTAACGTCAGTTCAAATTAATTCTGATCCAAGTTAAAAACTACTACTACTTTCACCATTCGAATCGCGAGAACGATTAATCTTTCTGAGGGTTATTACATAAATCAAGAACATTCTGCAATGAATTAAGGGAGATTATTTTTTATTGATAATCTACCGCATAATTTTTATTATGATCGTGGAAAATACTTTGAATGTAGTGCCTCCAACTTTATATCACACCCCGTGAGAACTTTAAAGGTTCATTGCCTATTAGCAGAAGACTCCATTATTCCTCATGATGGGTCTTTAGTAAAATCAGGACTCAAACACGTCGTAGTTGTATCAATGTATCAAAAAATAGAGAGAGAGAGAAAGAAAGAGAGAAATTACGTATAATAATAATAAAAGAACAACAGATAACTTTTCTAGTTTATTAAGAATGCATTTGCTTATTACATTATAGTACAGTTAACTAGCTTGTAACACCCATTATTACGTTCTTAACTTATTATTATTAATTACAGAGAGACTAACTGTTCGTTTTCTTTTATTGTTAACTTAGAAACAGCATTGTATTGTAACCGCTGAACAGTTTTTAAATTAAATTTCAAACAAATACATTTAGTTCAATGAAATATAATTTCCCTTAATTTACTGCAGAATGTTCTTGATTTCTCTAATGGAACTCGGGAGGATTACTTGCTCCCGGCGATTCGGGAAGTAATAGAGAATAATAATATGAGAATTTGATTCGGGTTAATATATATATATATATATATATATATATATATATATATATAATGATTTAACTTTTAATTCAATAATTACCCTAAATAATAACTTAACTTTCTATTCTATCTCATTCCCTAATACAAAAGTAAAGAGTTCATTCTTATTTCCTGATCCCCTTCCAAAAGTATCCTATAATTTATTACATCACGCGCTCTTGAAAAGGATTAATTCTGCTTAAACTAATTATAAATCTATCAAAAACAATCCCTTTTTAATTCCCTATCTACTATATTTCCCTGGAATCCCCTTATTCTTACCACGTGCTTATGACGTTTGATGGGAATTTTCCCTAGTATATAAGCAAAAACGCAACGAAAAACGTTCTCTCTTTCATACTGCGCTTGCTCTTTTTAATACAATTGTTCTGTTCTTACCTAAATGATGTAACCAAATACTACGTAATGAAAATGGTCTCTCTCTCTCAGCGTAAAATAAAAGTGAAAATTCAATACGCCTCGACTGTATTCGATATTATGTTACTTTACAAAAGTCGATAGGAATAATGTTACACACACACATATATATATATATATATATATATATATATATATATATATATATATATATAAAGCGGCCCACTGGAATGAATCACGTTTCCAAAGTGGCCCGCAAACTCTTTTGGGTTGGACACAGGCATGGTTTAGATTTTTGTTAAAACCTAATTTTTCAATAATGTCTATAGATAAATTTTGGATCAAAATGAAAAATGAATATCTATTTCTATACGAGAAAAGTATAAAATGTTAGTCCCCTTCGCGACAACATATTTACGGGAAATGAGATTTTCATCTATGACAGTAATAAAAAAAAATTAGAAATCGACTTTTAACTGTTTCACCATTCTAACCTTAAGACTAATTTAGAACCCACAATTCAAAAGTTAATTGAAGTTAATTATGAATCTTTGGATTAACATTATATGCCAAATAAACCAAAATTATAAATATTTACTTTTGTATAAATCAGAGGACTGATTGTTTTGCTTTGCAATGACTTTGTGATTATTTTTTTGAATTAATTTCTGTGATTTTTCTCAACTGTTTATTTACTTATATATAATAATGACAATAATTATTTATTTTTAAATTGGAAAACATATAATAAATAATAATAATAGTAAATGTAATTAAATGATAATAAAAATGTTACAATTAATTTACGTAATAGTTCTTTAATACCCAGTACAGTTTTTTTTTCTGCTAATAAAAACCACCGGTCCGCAAATTTTTTTCACATATTTTCCCGTCCGTTAGATAAAAAATATCAAGATATGCTGGCCAATAAATACATTAATGACCGCCCCCATTTCTCTCTGAACAACTGTTAGCTCATAGAGACAAATTTAAACTTTTCCAGTGATTCCCTATTGATTCAACCCCCGGTGCCCTTTTTCTACTAAGGTTGCCAACGGCAACTTATCGCTTGTAAAACCAAGACTAACCCTAAGTAAGAAATAAAAATTCGATATAAAAACCAACGTTTTTAAAAACAACGTTTTTATATGGTGGCAAAGTTTATTAGAGAAAATTATTGAAATATTAGTTAAAACTGTTAGTTATTTTTATCTTTAAAATTTACTTAAAAAGAGACATTTGTAAGCGTATTAAAAAATTCATAATATAAAATCAAAACATGCATTTGAAAGTTTGTAAGTCATTCTATTAAAAAAAGAATGGGAACCAGAATTCAGAAAAAATTATTGTGATAAGACATGGCGCCTAATATTGGAAACTTTCTTTCTTGCGAATGATTACTGACTAAAAGTCAGCAACCCTTACTATCTCGGAGATTGTAAAGGGGAGATAGTATCTCCCCTTTGCGAGTACAAAAGGTTTACGATAACCTCATGCGGTGTGGGGAGTGCCCGGTGCTCCCAGAGGGGGAAAGAAATTTTCCCTCAATCCTAAAAGCGCCTAGAGTAAAGAATATTTTGACTTATTAAAACTATTGAAATATGAGTTAAAACTTGTCGCAAACGTCTAAATATTGCATTGTTAGGCGAGTACGAACGATTCCCAAAATTTCAAAGCTCTAGCTTGATGGGAAGTTGGTTAAATTAACGATCGAAAATTTGATGACACACACACTCACACACACACACCAAGTGAAATTCAGAAAAACGTTGTAAAATATGTGGATTTCGTGCCACTCCTGTGAAGACGTCGAGGCAAACTGCCGCGCCGTCGCATTGGGAACTACTGAAGGCGACAATAAGAAAAATGCAAAAATTCTTACTCCCAAAGAATGATTCACAGATTCAAGAACTGTGATAAATTTGAAGAAACCCCAGGCAATTTCATCTAGAAAACTTGGACGTATTACGCCCTCCCTCCCAATTTTTAAAAAAATATTTATTCGATTTATTGAGAAATTGGATTCAGATGATAAACTAATCTATTTCTAACACATTAAATATTTATGCGAAATTTTAGCATAAAATTCATCTCTTAGCTTATTGTTGTGTGTGTGATTGGTCAATTTTCTCCACTATCATTAAATAATAGTACTACTTCAAAAACAAATTCTACGCCCAATAACAACATCTTACGTTGCCTTCGTTCTAGGGGCAACAGCTCCTTCTAACATGAATTAATACAAGAAATTCAAAATCATTTATTTTGACAAAAAAAAAAAAAAAGGAGGGAGAGAGAGAGAGCAAGGTAATTCATGAAAAATCTTAATATAGAAACAATCGATACTTTCATAACAAAACTAACTAGAAATGGTTTTACAATTATAGAAAAAACACGATAATCCAATTATATTTCACAAACAATGTTCTCAAATTTATGTTATATAACGTCCTTTAGATTTTATTTATTTTAGATTTGCCCTATGACTATGAAAAATTTAGATTTGCCATATTACTGTGAAAAAATCGTAGCCCCTAAGAACCGCCCTAATAAATAGAATTTTTATTTCTCAATGCCCTCAGTTAAAAGAAAGTAGAATTGCATTTTCGCATAACTCAATCAGATATTTTTTCTCTTCTTCGTTTCTTCTTCCCTTACCAATTTTACCTTAATGTTTATGTCTTTCTATGATTTTTCTTCGATATTTATGGGTAAGAGATTTTGAGAATAAACATTAATTCGCTGACGATAATTAATGATCTAATTTTAGTAGTATTACCTGAGTTAATTGTTAATTAACGCTGCACTGAGAAGCAACACGAGAGCTATTGGCAATGGACCTCGTTATTTTGAACCTCGATCAAATGACGAGGACGACACTTGAATTGGAATTCCACTTGCCAAACTTCCACACCACGCCAATGCGAGGACGTGGAGTCTCTTCAGATTCATTGTGCAGTATCCGCACTTCACAGTATATCTTATGTAAAATCTGGACTAGAACTTATGATATGAGGGGGGAAATGCTGGTCACGAGCTTGCGATCATGACCACTCGGCTACCGTAACAAATATTAGTAATTGTATCATGATTACATCAAAAATCCTACTTTTCGAACAGTGGAGTCTGTTTCATATTAAATGCATAATTTCATATTAATGGTATATTGGTTCTCAAATTCCTAAGACAGTGTGATACTGAAATTAAGAAAATGAGATTCACCTAGCATCATGCTTGTCACTGAACCGTAATTCAGGAATACGATATACATATCCTACAGATCTCGAGTAGCTTTTACATGGATTTTAATTTAAGCCAATCCAATTTGGAATTTACGTTTATGTTTAATTCGGAAACTGTCTAGCTATTTTACAAAAATAATATAATCTTCAGGTTTGGTTTCATTAACGTCGCACTAGAAGCAACACGAGGACTATTGTCGACGGACCTCATAATTTTGAGCCTCAGTCAAGAGACGAGGACGACACCTGAGCTGGCACTCCCTATCCTAACTTCTACACAATGCCAATGGAAGGACTTTGGGCCCCGTCAGCCCCGGACACACGGCGAGTCTTTTGTGGCATCAAGGCCCGAGCCCCCGACTCGACGAAAACTGCTAGCCGTGATTATGTGGCAAAGACTACTTGGCTACCGCTGCCACAATATAACCTTTAGTAAATAGACTTTGCATATCGAAATCGACAATTCAGATATTAAAAAAATTCAAAATTCTCTTCTACATATATTCTATAAGTTTTAAGCATTGACACGCACACAAATTGATACTTTCTTTGTAATAAATAAGTGAAGTACACTATTCAAGTTATTATTCTAAATGATTATCATGTCAATTATTAAAAACAGATTCAAGTGTTTTATGTATATATTCAGCCATTTTGAAATTTTAGGTTGTAAATTTAATTCAATGAGTTGATTTTATTTATCGAATATCTAAACGCTCCACGGAAATAATATTAAATTATTTTAAAGAATTTAAGTGATACTCTGAGATTTAATATATGTTCCCAGATCTTCTGAGTTTATCAGAATCAAAATCATATTATTTGAAGGATCTAAGATATCCATACAGGACAGAATAAACTTTAGTTTTATGGATAATTCGACTCTGTGAATGAGTGAAAAGTGCAACGCATGAAAATCTAAAGTCTAAGCCCTTATTATTCATGTTTCGTTTTGGCTCTTTTTACAAATTAATTTCTCACTATAACAATTAATAATTGAAAAATGTGTATAATTGTAATTTTGCCTCATTAATAATTATGGAAATATAATGAGCAAAACTGGTGAAAGAAACTTTAAGATAAAACACATGTTATATGCTAAAAATTCGATTTAACAAAACGGTTCCATAACAACATCAAACTTTGATATAATTTAATATAAAACAAGGAAAAAATAAGAAAGATGGAAATAATTTTTTTTTATATTTTATTGTTAATATTCTTAAATAGGTTTATAGCTGTTTAACTGTAAGAAACTGTTGAAAAACTGAATAAGATGTAACTGATAATCGTTTGAATATTTTTTTTTTATCACAAATCACCCTACAATAGTTATCTTTTGCTCGATCAGTAACAAATCAAATCCTTTGAAATATACTGCTGAATTTCTACAGTTATGTTATAAATTCCAAAAAAAGTTGATAATTTATTACTGCATTATATATCATTCATCTAGCTTTAACTTCTACAAAATATTTAATTAAATCTTTTGTATTTGAAGAGAACAATAACATTCTTCTCTACAGATATTATCAATCAACTTATTAAAACTGTTTTCGCAGATTACAGAGATGAGTGTATTAACAATCTTTAATTAATTAAAATTTTGGAAAGCCTTTTACTCATGCTGTGAATGAAATACTCAAAGAAAACTGAAAAACATAGATAAACACCGAGATTTTTTTTTTTTTTTTAAACTTAAGTGTTAAGAAAAATGAATTATTTGAAGGAGGAAAAGAAA
>BMAW01078283.1:0-24517 GCA_019974015.1 Nephila pilipes | reverse complement strand
GGTTGGAATTATATTGGGCTCCAAAACAGAATTGCATATTATATTTGGAAACATGACAAACCAAATTTATCTTGACATAGGTCTTGTACTTTTGTTTAGGGGTGGCATGGGCGCTGAATGTATGTTTTTGGATGACAACGCCCATCCTCCTCGTGCAAACATTTTAAATTAATGCCTACAATCTTATAATATCATCCGTATAGAATGACGAACATTCTCACCTGACTGGAATCCGATAGAGCATGTAGGGAACATGCTTGGCCGACGAGTTGCAGCCCTTCATGCTCCTTGTATATTTGTATCAGAACTTCGGAGAGCATTGCTTGATGAGTGGAATAATCTTCCCCAGGATGAGTTCGATAATTCAGTATGCCTAGGCGTTGTAAGGACTATATTTCATCGTCTCTGATACATATAAGATATTAAATATCATACCAACCATGTAATGGTAATTTTTTGTAAAGGAGATATTTTTTGTAATTGCTCCAGGGAGCAAAAATCGTAATTTCTATGAATAGTTTCATACATAAACTATCTTTTTTGTTCTTTATCTTTTGTTTAATAAATAGGGTTTAGGAATAAATCTCTTTTGTTTTGTTTCTGAATATTATTTGTTGGAGCTGGCATTATCTTTAACTTATGGACATGAGTGTATATACATTGGGACTATTTCCCGATTATTCTCAACTCACATTCCCTCAAGAGGCAACGAGCTACTCGGTTAGATTGACCCATTTGAATTTCTTTAGGTATGAGGAGAGGTGCGTGCGCCAGTTGGCCAGTGATTACGTCAAATTAATAGTGTGTGTCCAAAAATAAATAAGTTATTAACATTTAGCACATACCTTTAAATTGTAAAATTTAATTTTGATTTTTAAAATTGATAGTCGGCGACTCTTTGTGGATCGTGACCCACCGTTATAGAGAAACATTAATTCGGAAGTTCTTAACTTTCAGAAACAGGAGATTTTTTACAATGTTCCAATACAACTAAATTTAGTGCGAAACATTTCAATGTAGGAATCTTCCATTATTGTCCAATCGCACTTAGAACACATTGGTATGAATTGTCTTCCAATTTTTTGAACTCTTTTTACGGAAATCAGAAAGATAGAAATCAGTAATCTTATTTCTTCCTCATAGAACACATTTGGGACATGAAAGAAGGGCATTTTAGAATATTGTTGATTTAGTTTGACAATTGAAGTTAATTTGGTATGTTAACCCACAGAGCGCTATGGAGAAACTTATCAATTTATACCACGCCGGATGATAATTTAAATTCAGGTACGAAGTGGATCAATGCCTTAGTGATTTCATAACTCTGTGGCGATCGAACCATGTAATTTATTCTCTAAACGTTCTGGAACTGAAATGGTTTCTTTTGAATGTATGAACATCTAATCAACCAAATATTTCTTAAACTAGACAAATTATTTATGGTGCGTCTATTTTTATGACTGAGAATATAATATAGATTACAATAATGGAATAAAACTCATGATTTGTTTAGTTTAGTTTTTATTAACGTCGCACTAGAAGCAACACGAGGGCTATTGGCGACGGACCTCGTAATTTTGAACCACGGTCAAGGGACGTGGACGATACCTGAGCTGGCACCCCCTCTCCTAACATCCACATCACGCCATGGGGAGGACTGTGTGCCCCGAACAGATTTAACGTGCATCAGCCCCGGCTACACGGCGGGTCTTTGGTGGCCAAGGAGCGAACCCGCAACTGAACGAAATCCGCAGCCGCTAGTCCATGACCTTGACCACTAGGCTACCGCGGCCCATAAAACTCATGAATAAAGAATCTTTGTGGGATAGAAATGTAGATTGTTGAAAATGAATAAATACTCTCATCATAAGCCAATATTTAGTGTGCCCTTTTCCCAACCTTAAAATTGTTAGGACAAACAACAATTTCATTTCCAAAAAAGCATGATGTTCTTTAAAAGAAATTTAACCCTTTCAAGGGCAGTGGTATATTTCTTTTACCTTATATTTAACGGGTTAAAAATCTTAATAAAAAACGCCTTTTTCCCACACATTTATCATCACATGGTAACTCATAATCTTATTTACTCAAAATAGATGGCAGAACCATGCAGAATAATTTCTAAAATTACTGCTTTGATTCTAATGAAAGCTCCTAACAAGTTGTTGTTTTATGCCTCAAAGAAATCTTTCTGAAATTATTTGAAAATTTTAAATTCATGAGCTACACAATTTTCATGTTTGAAACTTTATGTAAATACTACTAATAAATACTCAAAACAAAATACATAAAGTATTGGTTTCATACTCTACACATTAAGGGGTATCATAACTATACCCTCTCCCCTATAGAATCCACAGGGTGTTAGTGAGCAACAGATGGCAGTACTGAAAATTTTGATTCATACTGATATGTAACGTTTCGCTTTGTTTCAGAGAAAAATAGAAGTCATAAATGTGCTTTCGAGTTTCAGAGCGGAAAAAATCAGAATTATTCTCCTATGAAAAGAAATTTAAATCAGGAATAAAAATTTATAAATGAGGTGCATGCCCATCAAAAAAAGCGTAAGGGTAAAAAAGGATATCTGAAAACTGAAACTATGGGAAAAAAAAAAATCGAAAAACAGCCTTTCAAGGCTTCTAAGACAGAATTGGCAGGAGACAGCAGATTAGGGACTTATCGTCTTGGATAGACATGAGACTTAACGAAATATATGAAAGTATTGGGAACTTAGATTTGTATTGAAGCCGATATAAAGGCTTTTTGGAGATACAACTCGTAATTTTGAGACCCGATTAATGAACAAGAGCGATTCATAGCTGGAATTAAATTTTCCTAACTTACATGTCAATCCTACAGATGGGCTTTGAGACTCGACAAATTTAATGTGCCTTAGCCCGCTGCACTGCATGATGGGTCAGTACAGTCATCACGACTCGATCTCACAACTCAAATGAAACAGCGACGGCTCCCATGAGCCATGACCATTAAGCTACCTCCACCGCAACTAGATTTGAAACATTTCACATAACTTAAGGAAATCAATTCTTCTTTTCGAATGGTAAGTCTAGAATAAATGTTTCCCATAGTTTGATTAATCCAAGAATTTTTAAAAATTGAAAATATTTGGATCTCACATTATCTTTCCTCTTAAGGGAAGATGAAAATCATGAAAAGGGGGAACAATGTACAAATTTGTTTTTGATATTGAAAGACAATCAAAAAATAGATATCTTCAAAGAAAAATATTTTTTTTTTTCAAAATTTAATCAGTAAGCATTCGACGAAAGCAAGGAACGAGAAAAAGAATGACAGTATTATAACTTTATATATATATTTTAGTTAATGCTGTTTTTATTTGATTCCCAGATGTTTTAATATACATTAAAAGTTACGGCCGCTTTTCAAAATAAATCATTCATAGTTTCATTTATGTTTATAAAACAAGTAATAAATTTTTTTTATAAAGTCAATTCCTACTTAATCCAACAAAGAAAAAACTTATTTTAGTTACTTTTATTAAATAACTACAATTAATATAAATATGTATATACATATGACAGAATCTCAATAATAAGTGGCGAAAGAAATTTTTTCCTGCGATCTACACGCTTCGTCACTGACAGTATTTATTTCTAAATTTATATCCTGCTAAATATTTTATACAAGAGAAATGTTTTTCTCTCATATAAAACTAATATTAATTATTTGAAAATCAAATAAAAAAATTTTATGCTTCGACGAGATTTGATCCGAAGGCATGAAGATTCTACACCGACGCTCTACCAAATTCGCCATTGCAAGACAAATGACATAGTAGAAGCATTCGCTTGTTTCTTAATTCCTCCGGTAAATTAAATGGTTGGAATGCAGTTTAGCCTGACCAGCCTTGGCAACAGGAATTATTTGGTGGTATTTTGCTAAATGTTGCTGGCCTGGTCCACTACCTTGCTCGTTCAGCTGAAAAAAAACCTTCAAGTTTGGCAATTTTTGAAATCGCGCCAAGTGGTTGGACCTAACTAAAATCAAATTTTCACCTATTAAATTTGATTAATGAATTAATATTTGAAAAAAATGTATTAACATCAAGTGTCATCCACTACAAGTTTAAAAAAATGTATTTGAACTTGAGTGGATGAATAAAAATTATTTTATTAACGATTGAAAATTTCAACAAGATATATATATATATATATATATATATATATATATATATAGAGAGAGAGAGAGAGAGAGCTAATAGTAGGAATTTAATAAGAACAAACATTGTTTGGTTTCATCGGATATAGAGAAAAAAAAATTATCTCCTTGAAGACCAACATGTAATTTGCTATAATTACTCTTGGTGACACTCAGGAAAAAATTAAACTTTAGTGGGTCTTTTATAAACACATATTTATTGCACTAATTCTGCTTCTTTTGCATATAAAAACACCTTTTGAAGTGTACTGTCTTGAATACAACAATGTTTTTTTCTAAATACACCACATAATATCTCTGCATGCAATATATTTGGATTTTCAAAAAAAAAAAAAAAAAAAAAAATATTTTTAGTCACGTTATAATAAAGTCATTGATGCACTATTTTATTAGATTTGATTATATTGCTTATTAATATCACACTACTCCTACACTGAGAGTCAAGCTTCCATCTTCATTTTTCTAAAGAAGCAAAGTCACAAGTTGGTCGAGAATTTAAAAATTTGATTACTTTTGCTTAAAAAGACTGGGGCATGAACTTTTAATTATTCTTCAAGTATATCAGTAAGATAACCTTTTATTTCCCCCTTTTTTACAACGTTTTTATGTATTTCACTTGGTGTGTGTCTGTCTGTCTGTGTGTGTATCAGTATGTCATCAAATTTTCGATCGTTAATTTAACCAACTTCCCATCAAACTAGAGCTCTGAAACTTTGGGAATCGTTCTTACTCACCTAACAATGATATATTTAGACATTTGCGACAAGTTTTAACTAATATTTCAATAATTTCTTTTTAATAATGCAGTTTAGCCCAACCATTTGGCGCGATTTCAAAAATTGCCAAACTTGGCAATTTTCTCGGTTGAACGTTAAGTCCACGAAGCGGTCCAGGGTAGCCTCATTTTGCAAAATGCCGTCAAATAATTTTTTTTAATAAACTTTGCAACATATAAAAATAATGTTTTTAAAAACGTTAGTTTTTATCTCGCATTATTTAACGAATAGCCACAAGCTGGATCTTTCGTAGTTTGTGGTGTTAGGTTGATATGATGATGATGCCAAGAGGAAGGCGGGAAATATTAAATAATTTAAAACAATCGTGGGCGATAATGAACTTGAAATACGAGAAGGTCAAAGAAAAATAACTGAGATAAATATTTGTTTGGAGAGAACATAAGCAAAAGAATTCGAAAACCTAATTCACACATATTATACAACGAAATAAAAAGCAAAATTCCAAGATATAATAACATCCTAAATATGTCTTTTATTAGAAATGGGATCATTAGATTTTCTACCACAGACACTGTTATGTGGAGCACAGATATTATCTTTAGAAAATTTATTTAATTATCCAGTTAGAGCTCATATTATTTTGTAAGGAATTATTTCTCTATTCCTTTTATGGTAGGAATTACTCCCGATAGTGTGTATCTGGAAGAATTAACCAATGAATTACAAGAGATAAATGACAAAGACATTATTGAAATTCGTTGTTTTATAAGATATGGATCACGCAAAAATTTTATCAGTATTAATAACTATCCAGGGAAGGATTCTACCAGACAACATTAAACTTTGATTCCTCAATCTAAAATTTCAGCTTTTTTCCTAGATAAATCTAGACGCTGTTCTAAATGTTTCAGTTTTCTGCATCAATTTCGATTTTGCTAATAACTTGTAACTTGTATAAATTGCGGCACATTCCATTCAGGTGTTTGTACAACTAATAAGATTTGCATCAGTTATAAAGAGAATTATTAGGCTATCTCCCCACAATGTAGTACATACATTTAAGAAATACGAATATTTATATTAAAGAGTAGGTAACACTTGACATGCATCCGTAAGCGAGGCGATGATTTCAAGATGCTAATACTTAGAACTGTTCCGCCGTATTAAAAAGTCATTCACAGGCTAATAATAAGCAAAGACTGTGTTGGAAAAATGTTAAATTCCTTTCAAATCGTTTAGAAAGGCAAATTAAATTTTTAATGAAAGAGGTTTCCAAAATTCAATAGAAACAGTGTCTTCTAATGTATGCAATATTCTAACAATATTCTAAAAAAACAAATACATTTTGGTTAAATACCCTCCTTTTCATTAGCAGATTTTTGGCTGTTTCAGGAAATTTTCGTAACAGACAAGGACAAATTATATTTTCCCAGAAAAGTTATTTTTAGATAAGACAGAACAGACAGACCCGGAAGGAGGACTGCTAATAGCAGTACTAAAAAGAATATATCTGCCTTAAGCATCCCTATATAAACAGCGCAAATGCAAATCTAGAAATACTTGTAGTAGAAATAGAAATTAGAAATATTTCCATTTATATGACTAATATCTACTCTCCGAGGGGACTAAACATCTCATTAATAAAATCTTTTTCCGAATTGGTAATAAATATTGCCTTCATTTTAATGATCCAATTTTCATCATCTGAAGTAAGGATTGCATCATTCTTCTAAATATGGCAACGACTTCGCTAATTGGTTAACGGATAGATATTTAACTATCCCCAATGCCACTGTTCCCTCGTTAATATATACAATACGTAAAGTTTCTTTCCCTTTCAGAAAAACTCATACAACTTCTTCTAAGGCCTGCTTAATCACCTGATATGTTTGTTTTTGAACATTTGATACTTCAATGGTTGGCTTCTTGTTCGAGACATTCGTAATAGAGAAGAGAATAACAGTTCAATTGAAAAGTTCCCGGCCTGACACATAGATGGCGCTACTAGAATTAAATCCATATGTTTTTTAATTATCCCTAACCATGAAAAGATGCGTGTATAAATTTGACAGCTGTCAGATCATTAGTTTGTGAATTATAGCATTTTGAGTGAAGCCACTTTTGTTAGTGTGAAAAAAATGGATAAAAAGGAATTTCGCGTGTTGATAAAATATTGCTTTTTGAAGGGAAAAAATACAGTTGAAGCAAAAACTTGGCTTGATGCCGAGTTTCCAGACACTGCCCCAGAAAAATCAACCATCAAGGATTGGTATGCTAAGTTTAGACGTATGGAAATGGTCACCGAAGACGGTGAACGCAGTGGACGCCCAAAAGAGGTTGTTACCGACGAAAACATTAAAAAAAATTATCAAAATGACTTTTAATGACCGTAAATTGAAATTGAATGAAATAGCAGATACTCTAAAGATATCAACTGAACGTGTACATCATATCATTCACGAATATTTGGGTATGAGAAAGCTCTGTGCAAAGTGGGTGCCACGCGAGCTCACTTTTGACCAAAAACAACGACGAGTTGATGATTCTGAGTAGTGTTTGAAGAGGATCAAGCGTAATAAACTCGAGTTTTTGTTGTCTGGCCCCCAGCGACTATTTCCTGTTCTTAGATCTCAAAAGAATGCTCGCTTTGAAGAAATTTTCGTCAAATGAAGAGGTGATCGCCGAAACTGAGGCCTATTTTGAAGCGAAGGACAAATCGTACTACAAAAATGGTATCGAAAAGTTGGAGGGTATCTATAATCAGTGTATCACCCTTGAAGGGAATTATGTTGAATAAAAAAAACTAATTTTGCCAAAAAAAATGTGTTTAACTATGGTAGGCCGGGGAATTTTCAATAGACTTGTTACAAATGAACTTTGGCTGAAATAGTAGCAAAATAGATTCTTCTGTGGGCATTTATTCAAAATGAGTTTGATTCGATGCTCTGTGATACAGAAGCACTTATTGCAGTGGGTAGTGGATAGTGGCGTCATGAAATATTGATTTTAGAAAGCAATATTGTCCCCCCCCCTTTTGTATAAATACAGACCTCCTGTAGAATAAATTTATTTCATTTTGGATGAGTTCTTAATGGTGTTATAATTCTTACAAACACGAGTGTATCTTTCGAAAGCTAATTTTTTTTTATGATCTACTGATATGTAAGCGTTCAATTTTATTTACCTCTTAATCCACTTCTGTCTTTCATCGGCATTAAAAGTCCTTTGAAACGAAAACAATTGTGTATTGTAAGCTGCAATATTTCCCCCTCGATCACAACCCTTATCTGTGTTTATAAAATTTAAACAACCGGTCACTGAATTGCCACTTGTTCCTTAGAACAAATGTTATTTCTGTTTGATGGTGTATAGAAGGTTTTCCCAGCTCTTTCAAATGGTTCTCAGAATTTAATCAGCAGCATTAGTTCCGTTTTGAAGACTTTAAAAACCTGAACGTGGATATTCTTTCTGTTAAAACATACGTATCCGAAATACAGGAAAATATATGAATTTCAAAATGTAAGTACTACTTTAGTTCTTTTAAAATTTGACCTACTAATAGTGGGCGTTTCTAACATTTAAATGAGTTTCACATGTACGGGAATGAAGAGATGGTGTATTTATTTAAGTTTAATTTTTACAACTGCTAACGAACAAAATAAGCTTCTCAACTTACGCATACGTGTTTGTCTCTTCAAAGTAGGTTAATTTCTTTGCAAACTCACACGAAGATAATTCTAATGATAAAAATGATTCTAAATGCCTCATTACGAGTTCAAGATGGCAGTAGTAGAAAAAATTAATTATTTCTCAACATTAGTGTCAAGGATTATTTTCTGTGGTTTTAAAAATTTAGACTAGTACTTAACATACATAGAAATTTTTTTTAGCCTAGAAACATACAAAGAATTTGAAATCAGTGAATGCATATCCATGAGAAATAAACAATGTAATTTTAATAAGAGATAGTTTCTTAAACTCCTAGAGTTGTGCTCTTTTAGGACATTGAGTTAATTTCTTTTAAATTTTCGAGTCGATTTTTTTGGAATTTTTGTTCTTACCTATTGTATATTGTTCCATCAAAAGTAAAGTAAATGTTTCTTAAATTCTTCCTCCGAGATTAATTAGGTAAAAAAACGGATCTGATGCAGTATACCACCGGATTGGTGATATTTATAATAATTTTTTTTTGCTCATGACATTTTTCATGTCAAGTTTTGTACATGCTGATTTTCATATTATGCCTATTGGGGGGAAAAAAACACGAACATGACGTCCGGGGCTACACTGCATCTTGACCATATAAATATATGAAACTAAGTTTTATAAGAGCTGCGAATGGACAATATCTCCAACTACTATTATAATATATAGAACAAATTTGAAGCGTAATTTGAGTAAGAAAATGGATTACTCCAGAACGATCAAGTAGTGCAATAGAATTTGCTTCCTCCTATAGGATAGTAAACTTAAAATTTAATATAAATTTATTAATAGTATTTAATCTCTCAAAACAAACCAAGTTCTGGTCCTGCTTTTGAATACTAGGCAAAGACAAACTTAAATTTTTTTAGTAATGTAAATACAATTATGTTTCCTTCTGTAGCGTTAAACAATACTTTATACTTTATTTAAAACGATTTTTTTTTATCTTACTTTAATAAACCTAAGATAAAAGATAGAGTTAATAACAAAATATTTATAACAAGGATTTGTAATTAGAAGAAAACTTATGTAAAATGTAATTTTTTATTGATTGATATTACTTTTAAAAGAAAAAAATTATGTATAATGAAAAATTTACCTTTTTTTCACTATTTGATGAAGACATATTTAAACAGGTTTCAATACGATAATGAATGCCATGAATTACAATATATATATATATATATATATATATATATATATATATCTGAAGTAATATTGAACGAAGTATTTTAAATGAAATTTGGTTAATTTAAAGATTGAGTGTAGATAGTTGATATGGACTTAAGCAATCTTTTATTTTAAGTATACATTATAAACAAAAGGAATTTTTACTGCTTCAATGATTTCTGTAATGTAAAATTTATTGAAAGAAATCACACGAAATTTTTAGTTTAATTATATATATATATATATATATATACCCAAATCTTTTTTACACGGTCCTTTTTTACATGATTTTGAAATAACATAATTTACCATTATTTTTTTTATACGAATTTTTTGTTCTAGCACGAATCATTTTTTTTTTAATTCTAATTTTGACTGTGTAATTAGAAGACGGTAGGTGTATGTGAATACATAAGTGAGTGACTTGGTCTACTTCATGGCTTGTTTATTTTATGTTCTGACAGGTTTTCTGAAAAGACACGCATTTCACAATTTCGGGGGAAAAAAAAGATAAGTAGCATCGACTGGCGAAAATGCTTTCTGGAGAAATTAGCAAAAATAATTTAATAGGGCAGTTTTGCTCCCGATAAAATATGTGATACCGATGAAGCGGGATTATTCTGAAAGAAAATGTTTAAAAGAACGTATATACCAAACTCTTAAAAAATCAGCTGGTAATTTTAAAGCGACTATAGATCCAATGACGCTTTTGTTTCATAGTAATGCATCTGGTGATAAAATGTTAAAGCTTCTCTTAATCAACAAATCCCTTATGCCACGAGCTTTAAGAGGTAAGAACATTAAGCAACTTCCGATTCATTTTATGGCGAATAAAAAGGAATGGATGAAGGCTGATCGGCTTACAAATTGGTACAACAACTGTTTCGTTTCAGAGGTCCAGAAATATATCGAACAAAACGGTTTGGAATTCAAATTACTTTGGCTCGTTGATAATTCACCCAGTGCTTTATCATCCAAATATCTAAATGCTGTTTTTACCACCTTATTCCACCTCTTTGATTAAGCCACTCGATGAAGGTATTAAAGCAGCATTTAAAATGTATCACATACAGAAAACTTTAAAGAGCCCTTTGGATGAGGACGATTCGATCGAATATAAAACAGTTTTATGCTAATAAAAAAGTCGAAGGTGAAGTTCAGCTATTATCAGCTGATTGAATTCGCGAGGGCTTGAAATTTGCTACAAGTATGGAACAACATTTTCTTACTCATGATCCTGGCATAGAGCGAGCATTGACATTTCAACATATTCTTAAGTTTTGTACAGCAGAATATCAGGAATTATATAAGCAACTTTAGAAATAAAAAAAAATAAAAATAAAAAAAAAAAATCCTAAAAAAAAACATTTTAAAAAAAAAAAAAAAAAAAAAAAAAAAATAGAGGCCTTTAATAACGAATTCTTCATTTCGAATCAAAGTCGACAGTTGTGCTAGATATGTCTGACAAATCAACTGATGAAAGCTTTTTTGATCCAGTTCGTAAAAAACGTGCACACATGTTATGAAATAGCAATGAATAATTGTTAGTTAATAGTTTTATTCTTATTACTTTTTAAAGTTCTTAAATATGTAAAATAAAACAAGTTCCTCTTTTTAAAATTTAATACTCAGATATATATCAATATTAATCAAAGTTTTAAATTTGATATATTTTAGAGAATAAAACAAAAACTGTGCCCTATTTCACCTTTATCATAAATCAAGGGACACACTTGAAACAATCGAAAGTAAATTTTAGAAATGGTGTTAAATAGGTACTTCGCGCGTGTTCAAATTGATACGTAACGTATCACTCAGTTCAAATTTATAAAATCTGAAAACACAAAACATTTATATGAAGGTAAAAGTTTTAATGCATAAAATACTCTTCTTTACAGATAATTGAAACACTAACATTAACACAAGCAAAAACATTTTAAATTTATAGGATTAAAGTGCTATTTTTGCTATGCTTCATGTTGCTGTCCAATTCCAAAGCACTGGAAAATGTTACCACGGATTGTAACTTAGGTGATAGATCTGCGCTCTACTTAGATGTTGCTATAGATATGATTTCTAAGGCAAAAACTTATTTTCCCACGCGTAAGTACATTTTTAATTTTTACTCATTTTCCATCTATATCATTGCAATGGGTTAAATTTAAAATTTACTACATACCTGGAATAAATTAGAATATCTAGCTATTGCAATATTCATTTTAGTTCATTATATTTGACATTTTATTTCAATGAATATAAATACACTTAATCATTATATAGAGTCCTTTAAGTTATTCATAAATTGGCTTACAACCAAGAATAATCAGGGTATGTCTATGAAATGAAATTGTGGTTTAATTGATGTACTTCTTCGTCGTTGTTACGAGAAATTTTGACTTGACTTTCATGTGGAGAGGGCGATTCAATCACAGGTGTCGACTTCGTCATCGGACCGAATTCAAAATTAGGATGTGTTTTGACAGTGGTTAACAGATCTTAATGTCAATAGAAAAAGACAGTCTAAATAGTTCATTTCAATTCAAAAAAAATCATCATAGACCTCTTAGGGTTTTTATATTAAAATTAAAAGTTAAGTCATGTGATATGTTTTATGGATGATTATCAGAGATTCTTTTAGTGAATCTCAGATGAATGGTAAAATATAATTGAAATTTGTCTATTTGCGTGATTTTATATTATTTAACAAAATATAAAATTGCAAATGAATAAATTATTTAAGGGTTGACATATATTAATTAAAAAAAAATTAAACTAGTCTTTCCCCCCCAATTTTTACTAATTTTAAACAAACATAATTTTAAACAAATATAAACAACAGTTTCTTAAGAAAAGAACAAATGTAAAAACATATATGATTTGATTCATTTAAGTGCGTTCATACAACATTATTATTATATCCCAAAAGCACATTTAAGTAAGACTCGCAAAAGACGATAGGACTTTTCATTTTAATGAATTATTTACAGGCTCACAAATTGATATTCAAATTAAAAGTAAATCTCTAAGTGCAATAAGTTAGCAGTAAATATTTATTTTATTTAACTTCGATTTGAGATTAATAATTGCAGTAAAAATAGATGTTATCGTAATCCAAATGCGAGTAATCTGTAAGTTAAATCTATTGAAAACTATAATAGTTTTTGTTTCATTTTTTTGTTGAATGATTTCAAACGTGGCCATTAATAGATCTATGTCTACAGGTAACATCACCAGTCTTTCAAACTATCCCTTCCGTTCGACGCAACCGCACATTTTAACCACTTCCAATACGCATCCCTATTTTTGATCAGGTCCTGTTAGGAAGACATCATTCAGGTCTAGTGCCCCACCTCGCTGCTCTTCTATGTCACGCCGCACCAACTTGGGCGCTTTAATCTTAAAGATCTTAATATGACAACTCTGTTTACACTAAAAAAATTTTTGACGATATAACTGCGATGAGGTTTGCTCCGTACGAACGCGCTCAAATTGACCCCGTCCTCCTCGGTGGGTCAAAACCTGGGCGTTCATCTCCTCCAACTCTTATATACTCCATGATTGAAACTTTTGAGCGGAACGAAGACTCCTTAAGACGAGAACTCCGTTGGAATATCAAAATGAAATTGTTACTTTGATGAATAAAACTAAAATTGAGTGTATGATGGAATCTAACTTAAAAAATATCTGTTGAGACGTTTTATGATTTTAACTTTTTCTTGCGTCTTGAACTTTTGCTCTGGGATGTCCAGGTTGATTTTTATTTGTGTTTTTAAATAAATAGAATGTATAGTTAGTTAATTTATTTTTATAATCATATACTTGGGATCTACAAATTCAAGATATTTGATAATAATATATGATGTCATAGATATTTGAATATCCTGAATATTAAAATCAATCTGATCTTAATATTGCTGTATTCGGCTTCAACAATCCCATCCAAACCAACAGATTGTGAAGGACTTTTGCGATCGGATAAAAAGAAGAGTGGTATTTATACCATTTGGCCCAAGAACAGAGTAACCGAAAACAGACCGATAGAAGTTTTCTGTGATATGGACACAGATGGAGGAGGATGGACTGTAAGGACCATTTCTTTTTTTGTTAACTGCCAATTGTTTGCATTTTAACATTTAAGGTACTTTCTTTGCAATGTTTGACAATATCTTCGATGCAAATAAATGAAATTGTCTTACATTAATTGCGGTTGTCATACACATGTACACCAGCATAATCATATTATGCTATTAAAATTTAAGAGACCTTATCAAATAGTTATTAACTTTAGTAGGTAAATTCGAAAATCCATCTGAAATGAAAAGTATTGAATTCTAAATATGAAATTAATTCTACCTATACAGAGTGTGGAAAAATAAATAAATAAATAAAACTCGGACAAACAATTTGTAACTGAACTTTATTGAAATTAAATAAGTTAACAAAATATTACACATAATAATAAAAGTAGACTTTTACTAATAAATAAATTTAACTGATTTCAAAGTGGCCGCTTATTGCAGCAATGCACGGGCGCAAACGCTTATTGAAATTTTCAGCAATGAGCCTCAAATATTGCTTTAGAGAGTCCAAACTTTTGTGTGGTTTAGTGAAAGCCATAGGCTCCAAAATGGACCATACACTGTCATCCATGGTATAGAAATTTCGGCTAAGCATAATTTTATTCTCTCTGATTAATTTTGGGCTACATCTTTGGACATATTTAATAAAGTGGCGATTGCACGAAAGCGTTAATCAAATACATTTCAAATGTAAATTATTTATTAAAAAGCTATAACTAAGCATCATAACTCCAATTCTAGAAATATGATTGACGTATAAAAGAAATCCTTTTTATTATTTCATAACTGGAGAAGAGAAACTGGACAAATAAATTTATTCGAGACAGTCCTCGATTCCGTTTTCAAAATTTTGTGACTACACAACGATTACAAGATACTTCATCAAATAACAACATGACGAACTATACGGCATGATTCAAACTCAGAATTGTTATCTTCAACACATTTTCAACTCACTGGAATTACGGAGACAGTTTTATTATAAAATTAACTAATGGAATAAATGTTAAAATTTAAAAATATTAGGCTTAGAAATAATAAACTCGAGGTAAGAGAAAGACTAGAAATTGTTATAAACTAAACAAAAGTTATATTAATGTAGAGTTTCCACTAGTAAGAGCATGCAATATTGTTAGGAAGTCTATGTATGGATATGTGTTCACACGATACTTCTAGTTCGACTGAAAAATAATTTTAATCTTCGAACCGCTTCTAAAACGCACCATGATTGTCATTTCTTTTAATTTAACTTTTGATTGGGCAGATCTAGACAACTTAAAATACGAGTGTAAACAAACAATAAGCAGGATTATTGTATGGTCGTAAAAATAACAAGAGTTTTTCTCATCGTAATTGGATAAATTTTTTATCATTGTTAAGAGCTTAAAGAAATCTACATTACGATGTCAGTGATTCGATTTATAGCACTATCCACAGAAGTAGAGTGCTATAGCTTCGAGAGAGGTTCTATTTGCCTTGAACCCAATTAGTGAACTAATTACAGTCAATGGTTAGGTAGTCTTTCGCCCCTTGTCAATTGAACTTTCCCATAACGGATACATCATTTCTTCAGATTCAATATTTGCTCTAGAAGCAATTAAAAATGGTGTAACTAACATATCACTTAATGTGTAATCTACTTAAGCAACTCCACAATAAAGGAAAATCTTGCGACCTTCAATGGATTCTAGCACATACCTTCATGGATAGTCATGAATGTGTAGTGTCGTTAGCCAAAGAAGCACAAAACATGAATTGGAATTCTCCTACCATCACACTGACTGATGCAAATGCTGTGGTTAAGTATAGATTTTTCAAGCCAATATCTAAAATAACCCTTGATTACAAACCTCAATTGTTCCAGATCAATAACACAACCACTTTATTAATACACCGAACAAATCCGTACAACTGCGTGATAATTCACCATGATGACACAAGAACCTGAATAAACTGTAGAAATTTCTCGAATACTTTAATGACACCATTATCCAACAGTTTTAACCTATCCTTTTTAATATCACAGTACCCCAAATATGTATTAATCTTTGCAGAAATTTCTTTATGACATTAAGGCACTAGATCTAGAAGCTGTTGTCATTTAGACCTTTGAGACTATTTAACGCTTAATGTAACATATAGACACGACAACAGGAACACAAGAACGATGATTTGATTAACATAAGACATAAGCATTGAAGTACATGAAGCTGTCCGATTGTGACAAAAATAAAAGGATAAGGGGAAACTATTATAATTGCAGATGATTTATTCTACATTTCTATAGTTATAAAATGAGAAAATCAATAAGGCATTGATTCACCTGTAACGAGGATGAAAGCTGTCAATTCGAAAAGTCCTGAAGATTCGAAAGATTCGAAAAGTCCTGATTTATAACAAGATGTATCATGAGTGACAATGCATCTTATGGAAAAGTAAGCCTTGTGTATCACGAAGGAAATGGAAACAAAATAGTTCGCAGAATTTAATTTACGAATTACTTTACTGTATGTGTGCCGTGACTGAATAACAAAGGGGTTTGGTCATCAAAGGAAATAGTCTTCAGACTTCAAGTAATAGTACCCTAAACCCAAAACTACACACCAAACTGTCTGGGGGTGGGATTGTAAGGTTAAGATCTTTAAGCTGCCCTAGACGCCAGCACTGGTCGTCACGAATGAATCTAAAGATTATTCATCCCGTGACAATGCATCTCCAAACTAATAGAGCTCATTCCTCACTGTTATCTTATTTAACAATAGGTATGAAAGGAGTTCTGAATAAACATCAAAGCAATCGGCACGCACATAGATTTCGCATTACTTGTTAGTTGTATTTGTAATGTTAATGTATTAATTACATCAAAATGTTTCAAAAAGCTTTATTTGATATTTTTAAATGTACATTAACAATAAAAAACAAATCTGATATGAATGTCTATTTTGAAAAAATGTAATCCATGACAATCAAAAAATTCTGTTGCTCTCATAAAACTATTTATAGGAATTAATGTCTCATACGTTTTGATTCATTTCTTGATACTTATTTCGTAGGTGATTCAGAGGAGAGGAAACTACGGCAGGCCTAACGATTATTTCTTCAAGGACTGGGATAGCTATAAAACTGGATTTGGTGATATTGACAAAGACTTTTGGCTAGGTGAATGTTTTTGCAATCGTTTTTTGTCCCATGAGTCACTATCATTCAAATAATAAAATTAAAATTCGAGTTTTTGCTCTGTTAAGTCGGAGTGTTAACGAGAGAGAGGGAAGAATATGAATCTAGTCACGACGCTAAATTAAGAGTGCTATTTGAGAGACATCATCTTAATTTCACTCACACTGTATACAATGTTTACAAACACACCTTATTTCACTTAAAAAGGATAAATACAGAAGATAAAGATAACTTTAATAGAAGCCATTGGGATTTACAATACACTGGGAAAATGACATAGTAGATACCATGGTTAAGTCATCAATTCAAATGCAAACACAATTAAACACACGAATGAAAAAAATAAAGCAAAGGAAATTATAATCACCATAGCACACAATTTTTCCATACAACAGTAGAAATATTTAAAAAATGAAATAACTAAATAAATTAGTTGTTAGCAGGAAGTCTAATCGAATCAGTCTGACCAGTTCATGGATTGGTTTCTTCAATTTTCAATCTTCACCTCCATATTTGGACTTTACTGTCACTGTTAATCAGGCATTTTATGTTGCCACCATCAACTGGTAAAACATTGTCAAACGTCACATTTTAAAACAGAATTCAAATATCTATCCAAAGTGGAAAATTATTTTAAAATTAGATTTTCACTAGAATTATTCATGTATAGTTACTGAAAAATACGAATAAGATTACTTCTAAAGCTATCTCGTTTAATACGTTATTATTATTATTTTTTAATTCAACAAGACTTTTGTAAAATAACTTGTAGTTACCTGTTTTTAGAATGCAAATTATCTCATCCCATTTTTCAGTATCAGTCACCTTTTTAATAATTTGATTGTTTTTTAAGAAAACTAACTTCGGTATTAATGGCTGTTTGTTTTGTAGGTAATGATAATATATTCGCTTTGACGAATCAGCGTCTGTATTCCATTCGTTTTGACCTCAAAGCCGTGGACGGGGAAAAACGATATGCCATCTACGACACGTTTTGGATTGACGACGAAAACAACTACTACACGTTGCATATTAAAGGTTATACAGGCAATGCAGGTACAATGATGCACTCGTAAGGATACTTTCCTCATCACTTATAAATAAACGTCATGTTTAATTAAATATTTAGGTTCAGGAACAAGCATTTACTTTTTCAAATTTAAGAAAGTGTGTACAACATTACTAAAAAAGTAAAAAATAAAATTGGATTCGTAATATTACATCTTTTGTGCATAATATATGTGTAGTAATTCTTAGATGCCTTTTTTGATATGATTAGAAACTATTATGAAGAATTTTAGTCTTTTCCATTTAAATTTTTCTCTCAGAACTATATCAAATCACTTGCACCCATAGATAACCTTTGCTTTGAAAAAGAAAGTTCATTGGATCTCTAATCAATTTTTTATGGTACTAAATGCATATCTATAATATTTATTAATAATCAAAATTAGTTGTACGCAACTCTTAGTTTTGCATATTATAATTATAAATTTGTCTACTCTTGTGAGAAAAATACTTTTGTTCCTGAATATATCAGGTTCTTCTTTTAGAATGCTTAGCAATTATTTGGCAGAAGATGGAATAAATTTGTGAGTTTTCTTTCATGAAGTTGACAAATTAATAAAGAACATGTCTAAAATATTTTTGTTGTTGTGATAGAATTCGCACCTAATTTCAGAACAACATGTGGAGTATAATTTTTAATTTTGGTCAAAATAGTCTCAGTCCAAATTTATGTTCTGCGCTTGCTACAAGGTAGAAGGAACGATGCACAACCGTAAGAGAATGTTTAAAAACGCAGTGTCGAACATAAATATCTAAAATTAAAAAAAAAAAAATTCTTCTCCAGTAATAAAATTCTCAAACCCCAGGCTTACCCCATACAACGCTAACAAACTGGGAATGCCCTGGCTAATCTCGGGCATATAGAAGTCTAGCTCCAAGACGACAAAGCTTAGTGCCTGTAAACTTTTCTCATATCTCTCTTATATGATAAACGTATATCATTTTCTGTCGTTAATGTATAGTATAAGGAATTTACTAGTATTCGTTTAAATAACATTTTATTAAATTTTGCGTTATAAATTTTTTTACCACATACCTTTTATGAATAATTGCGTAATATATTACTACTATACCTATTACTTTTTGAATGCAAATTGATAATTTTCTTTTTTCTCTTAGGAGATTCAGTAACAGCGAGCCATAACAATAAAAAATTTACTACCAAAGATCGGGACAACGACAGTCGTGAAGATGCAAATTGCGCCATGGTATACCAGGGAGCTTGGTGGTATAGTGCATGTCATGCCTCCAATCTGAACGGTTTGTATTTGAGAGGAATTCACGAAAGACACGCAAAGGGAGTTCATTGGTACACTTTCAAGGAGCACAACGAATCTTTGGATACAACCGAAATGAAGATACGACCTAAGAATTTCCGGAAAAATGTGATTCTGACTGACACTCCGCAAAGTCTTTAACAAGAACAAGAAAAGTGAATAGCCAACTGTTTAATAATGCGACGACCTCATCTGTTTGTAGAATTTAATGTTTATTGATCATTTTTTGAAATAAAATGCATTTAAAAAATTTTGTATTACAAAAAGTAACACAGTTTTTAATAAATAAATCAGCGAGTTTAAGCGTTTAAAATTTTAATTGTATATTAAGTGAAATTAACGTCAAATTTTCAGAAATTTGCACGGGGAATGTTATTCAAAATGAATTAGAATTGCATTATAAATAAGTCATGCAGTTGTGTGCCTTGGAAAATTTTAAATAACATTAAATGAAAATTCTTAAGCCTTAAGTATACTTCCGAATTTTGTTTCTAACGTCATTCGCAATCGAAAACTGAATTTTTGAAAAAAAGAAATTGCTGACTGTTAATTTTGAGGATAGGAATCGAGGATTGATTTTACAGAAATTGAAGTTTCTGTTTTCAAGAAAGTGCGATATATCTTTATTTTATTAATTTGAACTTTTTTTTTCCCACGAACTTTTATTTTTCTTTTACATATCATACATGCGCAAAATCATTTTGTTTCAATAGTGCGCATAAAAGATTAAATGTTCACAAGAATTTATGCTAAGTTCGCATGAATTTATCATTATATTTAAACTTCAGAGCAAATTGTTGTCTTTAGATTGGAAAAAATTCAGAGGCGCTCTTTTTTTTGAAAAAAAAAAACATCTACTTAATAGACTTTCTCTTTCACATCAGATTTAATAATAATTGATTGTTTATTGACATCATAGCAGTAACACGAGCTCTTTTGGCAAATATTTTTACTATTTTTAACGTTTATCAAATGACGAGGGCGATACCTGAGATAGCAACCCAGTGACTTTGGGCTATTCCCGGTTTCTCTTCACTAACCTTGGGGACTTTTAATTAAGATCGATTGCTTTTGCTAAACAACCTTTGCCTAATCAAAAATGAAATGTGATTATATAAAACAAGTAGAAATGAGGAGGGGGAGCAGTGAATGATGGGGGTTTGATTACAGATGGGTTGAGATAAATCTAAAAGCAAATACTCCTCGCAGAGCAGGGAGGAAGAAACGATTAATTCATAATAGCAAGAATTCTGGCCAGCTATATTCAATTCAAGCCGCAATTCCCCCATTATCTAATTACGCGGAATAATAAGAGTCATTATTCTTCCAATTGAACAAAGTTTCAAAATCCTTAAGCACTCATCAAGGTGTGCCATATGAGTCACTAGTTCAGGAGTTGTTTTTTTTAAACAAATGACCCAAAAATTCAAGTTCCAATGTGAATAGCTCTTGTGTTATTCTAAAGCAGTGATCCCCGAACTTTTTTTTTAATTGTAATCTTTTTTTAGGTTTTTTAAAAAAGTGTTCACGACTCAACCTCTTCTTATCCGCAATATGATTATATTATATATACCCAACTCTTTTATTTATGCGGTATTTTTTATTCAATTTTGAAATAACACGGTTCACCAAGAATAAAAAATACACTTTTTACTCGAAATTTTTTGTTTGATCACGAACAAAATTTCTCTTCCAATTTTTTTTTAAAATTCTGATTTTCACAGTATGATTAGAAGTCTGTCGGTTTATTTTACTCATGTGTTAGTGACTTGGTTTACTTTATCGTTTGTTTACTTTGTATCTCTAGGAGGTTACAGGGTATACCCCCAATTTATTATCACTTTTTCTTTACTGAATGCTGTAAAAATATGCTTGCATATTCTTTTCTTTTGTTGCCAACATTAGAAGGTTAAAACTCATTTGTCAGATATTACGTCAATAAATCTTTTGTGTTCAATCATTCCAATCCTATTCCTCTGGACGTTTAAATATTTGAATACACAATGAAATGTCTAAGGACTAATTTCGGAAAGTGCCAAGAGCAATCTCCTAAAGAAAACCTTATGAAAAGATCAAATGAAACGAAATAATTGCTTTCAGGAGCACTATTCTTTAGCAAATATCGCATTCATTCTCGATTTCAGTGTGGTTTATTAATGTAAGACATGTGTGTGTAATTCATTTTTTACAATGCCATCGTGAATGTGCACCTTCAACATTCTACCTGGCCCTTTTGTTAGAACTACCAATCATTGACAGAAAAAGGGGCAAGCAATGCAGTAAGAAGTTTCGTCCTGAATAGTATTTTTTTCAGAAAATGCCCGTCTTCAAAAAGTTAAAAAGGTAATATTGTATTAAATTTTCGGTTCAGAAAAGTTCTTTAAGCAATATTATTTTACATCGCTTTCCATTATAATAAAAGTGCTTAAACAACTACAAAATATTCCGAAGAGGGAAACAATTTCGTTAAAAACCAAAATAAAAAACTTAAACTGTCTAAATAGAGGAGAAAATCCCACATCTGTTAGCAAATCTTTTAGTTTAAGTATAGTGACTATAAGAACGATCAGGAAAATAATGCGCTTCTTGATAATGCGCCCTGTCACCCAGTGCTGGATCATTCAAACATTCAACATCTGTTTTTGGCGTCTAATACCACCTCGCTGATTCAGACACTCGATCAGGGTATTATAGCAGTATGTAAAATGTACTATATAAAAAAACGTTTAAATATATTTTAGATTCAGTGAAAGAAAGAAATTTGACTGTTCTGGAAGCATGTAGAAAGTTTACGATTATGGACTGTATTACACATATTTCTTTTGCCATCAAACAGTTGCGCCTATTGACTCTAAATACTTGTTTGAAAACAATTTTGCCAGCATTCGTCAAAAGTGTAAGTTTCGTAATACAAAATTCAGCTGTGTGTTCTGAAACTATAACTCTATCAAATGCAAATGGTGGCAAAGATTTTAACAATACGCAAACGTCTGACATTGAAGAATGAATGCTTGAAAGCCCTTTGGATAAGGACGATTCGATCGAATATAAGACAGTTTTATGCTAATAAAAAAAGTCGAAAAAGAAGTTCAGCTATTAACAATTGATTTAATTAGTGGGGGCTTGAAATTTGCTGCAAGTATGGAACAAAATTTTCTTACTCATGATCCTGACATGGAGAGTGCATTAAAATTTCAACGTAACCTAAGTTTAGAGTTGCTGGATATCACGAATTATATAAGCAACTTGAGAAATCATAATACAGCTGCTAATAACAAACTTTATATCAACAACAGCAATAACCACAACAGAGGCCGTTAATAATGAACGAAATTCTTCATTTTAATCAAATTCGACAGTTATGCCACATATCTACTGATAATAGCATTTTTGGTCCAGTGCGTAATAAACGTGCAGGCTTGGTATCAAATAGTCATGAATAGTTGTATAATTGATTTTTATTCCTAATTTCAAATGCAATTTTTATGTGTTGTACTTACTCTTTTATGGATTGAATTTACCCTGTACATTAATTAAACTTTTTTTTTGTAATAAAAATGAATTATTTTTGTTTTACAAATATGTAATATGGATTTTATTATTACCTTTTTTATATAGTTTCTTGGGAAAATATTTACAGTTTTTTTTTTTTATTTTATAAGATTTTTTAAAGTTGAGGAACATACACCCCCCAATTTTTTTTGCATGGTTTTCTAAGGGACATGCAAAAAAAAAAAAAAAAAAAAGTGTTTGGTGTATTTAAAAAAATTTTAAGTTTTACTCTTTGTTATTTTCTCCTACTTTTAAACAATAATAATAATAAAGAGTTTTAGAAAGTTAGAGTTAAAGCAAGCTTTTGCAATATATTCAGAATGTTTCGTTTTTAAGTTAAATTTGAGCTTTGAAGATTTAATACAATCAGTACTAAGAGCATAATTATACGAATCATAGTGTAGCTTTTATATACTGTTATTAACAATAGTTTAAATTCCAAATTTTAAATAGTTCTCCAAATATTTTCTTTTTTTAGAGAGCTTTGATATCCAGAAAATAAAATACTTCAAAATAATTTTTAAATTTTTTTTTAAAAATTTCACATTAATATTATTTAATATTTTTCACTTATCAGAACGGTAAATTATAGAATAGTTTGTTTCTTGGCGTAACTTTCGAAGAAGGACTTTAAATAATATTGTAATATTTTTCGGAGTACACAACGTTACGAACTAATAATATACAAACGTCAAAAAGAACATGAGCGTTCAACACTGGATGACAAGTTTATCGTGTAGGACAATTTATCTGTACACTTATATTTATATTCGAAAGAGTAAACTCAAGGCTGAATATCTGAAGATTGTGCTCTATGGCTAGGGTCATTGCTTATACACTCATGTCTATAAATTAAGGATAATTCAGTATTACACAGGAATCGAACTCTAAAGTAAAAATTTCACCTGAAGAATTATAGCACACATGTTCAAGAATAATACGCAAAATATAGATAACCACCAGATGTCACCGATAGTATGTCACAATGAAGAGAGTGTAAGATAGGAGTGTTAGCAAAGAAGTAAAATTGTTTTTAAGCGTTCAGTAAGCCGCCCAGTGCCACTACCAAATAGTTATGTTACAGAGTTCGTATGTGAGTGATAGAATTATCGGCTGCCTTGAATGTGGGCGTACTCAGATGGAAGTATCCGAGGAAACTTGGAATCGCCTAAAGTGTCATCTCTGGGCTTTGGAAACGATTCTAAAATGATGGAAATAAGCACACACACACACACACACACGTCGCTCCCGAGTTACAACGCCAATGGACGACCGGTATTTAACAGTAACTGCGAAAGAAGCAGATGGAGCACTGACTCAGACCTTTTTAATCAGTTATCTTCAGCTAAGGGTACGACAGTTTCAAAGCAAACCGTGTACAGATATTTGACACATTTTGTTCTACATGCTCGCAGGTCTATTTGATGTGTTTCGCTCACGGCAACCCACTGTTGCCTGCAGTTAGCCTGGAGTAGAGAACATGCAATGCGGACATTGTCCCAATAGGTTTATGTGATGTTTTCCAAAGAGTCCAAGTTTAGCTTGTAATCTG
>BMAW01078280.1:348-10470 GCA_019974015.1 Nephila pilipes | reverse complement strand
TTTAATCACAGCGCACAAAACTGCCATATGCATCCGAGATGTATCAAATGTTCAGGTGCACACCCCACTCGCGATTGTCAAATTCAAAACAAAATCCAAGAAATCACCTGTATTTACTGTAACGAAAAAGGACATTCTGCCTCCTACAAAGGTTGCAAACTCTACCCTAAACCACCTAAAAAAAATAATATTCCACTGAAAAACCCCATCAGAGAAATATTTACTTTCGCTCAAGCATTAACTTCTTCTCAACAGATGGCGCAGCTTACCACTGAAACTCGCAAAAATACACCTCGCTAAATAATAAAAACCATAATCCAGTGAACAACGTTATACAAGCAATTGAACAATTTAAAGAAATCTTTGCTCTAAAATCAGGTCTTTTAACTAATTGACATAAAATTAAATCAGCTAAAAATAACACTGCAAAAATAACGGCAAACATTCAAGCTTCAATGTTAAATGCTGAATAATTACAGCACCACTTTTTTAGCTTTTGCAAATTATAATCATATATATAATAAATTAAATCACTTTTTTTCCCATCTTTCCTTTTGCTTTTCCAATAGATATTAAAATTTTTTCATTCATTTTAATTTAAAAAGGGCAACCAATAGCAGTTTCAGCACTACTCACCTCTCAATCAATGAAAATTCTCTACCCTAAGTTTTCACCAAACTATTTTTATTTTTGGACTTTACCATCAAAAATGAAAACTCCATCCTTCCAAAGCAACATCTATATACAAGATTTGGGCTTGGAGAGCGCTCCGCGCTCTTAGCGCTCATTGAACCATCAACGTCATTTACAGTTTCTTCATTGCTTCAAAAGAAAAAACAGCACTCCGAAAGGACAGCCGTGAATAATCCTGATAAAGGTTACCTTGTGAGGTCGAAGACTTAGTTTTTTTTTTTTTTTTAACAGAATTGCTTCAGATCAATTAATATTTCAACAATGCCTGTGGATTATCAAAATAATAATCTTCAGATGGATTTCTAACAGTAATCGAAATTCTATTTGCTTGAAATTTGTTCTTTTGAAAGGAGGAAAATATTTAAGCACTAGTAAACTGATCTAAATGAATATTTTGAGTTAGTCGTTGATTTTTCAAGATATACCTGTATAAGCAATAACTTAAACTATATTTTTGTACCATTTTTATTATAGACTTTTAGATATAGCACCGTATTTCTAGTTATTCAATGGTTTTGAAGTATTGATGAATATCTCTATCATCACTAAAAGATATATTTCACCGTCCTACCGTTGTAAATAAAAAGCTATTTATTTAGAAAATAATATTGCTATCTTTTTAAATCAATTCCTTAAGTATGATTAAGATTTTACTAAAAATTAAATATTACCCATTAATCGAGATTCTTACAAGACTTTTAGGAGTAGCTGAAAATAATTTATTCAAAATGAGTAAACAGACTTTTTATTTCACCTAAATTAATTATAATATAAGTCACCGTTTAATAATTTGAATATTTGTGAATAAATTTAAAACATGTAATATATATTTTCTAGAGGTGATTTCAAATCTATTAGCACAGAACGACGTTTTATTGTGTACCTAGATAAACTAAATATAAAAAAAAATATTTTGTACTAAGAGGCATAAGTTCTTCTGCAACTGCTTCTAAATATTCTTTTACACACTCAACAACTGAAATTCGTTTCATTTTTAAAGCAGTTAGAATTTAAATGGAATTCAATGCCTTTACCGTATTGCATGTTTGTTGTATAGCTAAAATAACTATTCTTCGTTGAGCTTTAAAAGCGATTGAACTTCATTAGGATGCAATTCTTTAAAAAAATTTCTCGAATAATAGAACATTTTGCTTTCGTTCGTACAATCTTTTCACAAAGAGTTCTTGAAACACCTTTAAAATGTCTCAAAAAATTAAACATTAATTTATTTGAATTTATAAAACAGAACTTTTCTATTCAATATTCTCTGCAACTCAAAATGTTTCCGTAAGCAAATTTTCTTTTCTTTATGCTCATTCCGAAAATTAAAAAAAGAAAACCCGAACGAACTTCATTTTTTATTTTGCCACGTTTATTTTGCATTTTTGTAATTGCATGAAGTAGAATTTAAAAAAAAAAAAAACCTTTTCTGCTGTATCAACACAACGCAGGTGCTAATTTTTAGTGATCAAGAGCCATCCGAGCCGTCAGACTGTCTGTACCTATGCGCTTTTACACCGACATCAACACTTCGCCTACTCGCCCTCGTCAAGGAATGTGTATGGCGCCTCTCAGTACTTCTCAGGAGCTTTACTCGATTGGCATATATTGTATATTGCACCCAGACGCAAGATAACATGCGGGGTTTTTTTAAAACCTTCTCCAAATTGTTAATTGCCTCTAAAAGACGTGTAGAAGTAAAATTGTGACATAATTTTAGTCAATGGATTTTTTTTACAGACCAATGGCAGAGTTACAGACCAATTAGTCTGCTCTGCAAAACTGCTAAGATTTTCGAAAGAATTCTCCTAAATCGTATTAAAAATCATATCTTCATCACTAACTGTATACCCCCTGAGCAATGTGGGTTCAGAGAAGGTCACTCCAGTTCATACTAACTCATCAGAGTCACAAATATTATCAACGAAGGGTTTGTCCTCAAACGTCAAACCATTGGGGTCTTCTTAGATGTAAGAAGGGCCTTTGACAAAATGTGGCATGACGGACTGATTAATAAATTAATTAAATTAAATTTCCCTAACTACCTCATTAAAATTATCAATTGTTTCTTAAAAAATAGATAATTTAACGTTCGAATTAACAAAACTCACTCCAGCCCTGGCCAAATTCATGCGGGCATCCCTAATGGCGGGGTCTTCTCGCCCCATTTGTACAATTTGTACACGCATGACTTTCCACACCACGCCAGTGTTAGCACTTGCCTCTTTCCGGATGATTCCGCGTTGCTGACCCAGGGCTACAACATCAGTTACACCATAAAAACCATGCAAAACTATCTGGACTCCTTAGAGAAATGGCTAACCCTTTGGAGAATCGCAATTAATGTGGAAAAATCGCAAGTCATCCTTTTTCAAAAAGGAAGACAAAATCCCCCGAAACAACTTAATCCTTTTCGACGAAGATATCAACAGGGTATTGGTTAAATATCTGGGCCTGCATCTCGACCAAAAATTAACATATGCTAAACACATTAAATTTCTCAAGGATAAATTTTGGAATAAAATTCATCTCTGCATCTCATTGATAGGCAGATATTCCCCCCTTTCACTTAAAAACAAAGTTCTTCTCTATAAGCAGATTTTGCGCCCAGTTATTACCTACGCCTTCTCTATTTGGGGAGCGGCAGCCCCGACCCACCTAAAATATATTCAAATAATCCAAAACAAAATCTTACGTATTATTACTTATGCTCCATGGTACGTTAGGAACTCTGTTATCCATAATGACTTGCAAATAGAGCCAATAGAAAACTTCATTACTAAGCTTTCTAGAAATATTTTTCACTCAATTGAAAATCACGCCAACCCCTTAATCAGAGCCCAAACCATCTTCACTGATATCAACAACAAACAAAACTTTGCATATAAGACAACAAAATGGAGACAGCCTCTAAAGCCCCCATAGTTCCCTTCCTTTTGCATATCAATCCGCTCTTCTGACATCAAATCTTTTATATGTTAAAAAAATCGCACTTACTCCCTCTCTGACTGAGGAAGAATCACAGGATTGATTGTAGCTTGCTGTATTCACTCCTGCTGGTCACACCCTTAACTAACTTTAAACTTTTTTCCCTTAGCCTTGTCACTCCACCTCTAAGGGGAATTTTCTAATTGTTCATTTAAACAAGATTCCTTTATACGGAGCAGAAGCGTGTAAACTCGCTGGCGCTCGTTTACATCTAATTTTAGTAGTCCTATTGGTTCACTGAAGTGGAGGTGAGCTGTCCTATTGGCTGCCCGTGTTGGGTTACAAGTATCAGTGGATGTGTTTTGGGTGTTTGGGCGTATACGGCGTTGAATTTACCTAAACAGTACTTCTCAGTACTTTTTAGTGAGGGTTGGAATCCTTTCTAACTCAACTACTACAACCACCGCTACTGATTTCAACACCCCTTTTTGACCAAAAATGCACTTGGAAATGAATACTGAAATGGAACTGACAATGACGCCTACCTCTTTTCTAGCAAGCTCGCCGATTCCCATACCTCAAGGAGAATCCCCTTGCCTCTCAAGACGAAAATTCGCTATGGAAATGTAAATCCTAAACCTGAAAATATTCAGCCAGACTAACCTATTGGGAAACATCCAAAGATACCCGCAGTATGAAGAAACCGAGCTTTTCCAGATAGAACAGAATGAAGTCTCGATACTTCAAGGGAAAAGGGACCAAATGGTAAGTGCATTCCAATCTATTGACCCCTGTGAGATCACCGGCTGTCCCCATCACTCTCATGTAAACTTAATTCCAAAACAACTTCAAATTAATAACCTATCACCTAAAATAACTCCCACCAAGCAAACTAAAAGAAAAGATGAAAATGGATTCATCTCACCTCCAATAAGAAAAACTTCTAAAATTAATCAAAATCAAATCCCTACTCAAAATCTATTCATAACCAGTAATAGATTCCAAAACTTAAATCAAATTAGTAACGATACGTATGATTTGCACGTTTCGAAGGCGCAACATCCAATCACAGTTCGGATACCAAATGTCCCTTCTCTACCACCACCTATAATGCTTAAAATCACCAAAAACTACAGAGAGCAGCTAAAAACGTTAACAGCTCAATTCCCAAACCTACGTACTCGCCTTTCAGGCGAATACATCAAACTATATACGAATACCGACTTGGAATACAGAGAAATATATAATACCCTCCAAAACATCAATTATGAATACTACATAATAAAACCAGTCCTTGAGAGGCCGATTAAAATTTGTATAAAAGGCTTACCTCGAGACACCCCCATCACAGATATTCAGGAAGAATTGAAGGACCTTGGTTTCGAGGTTGAAAAGGTCGCACAAATGCATAATCGCAGAACTAAACGACCTCTCCCCGTCTTTCTTGTTACATTGCCTAGGACCGAAAAGGCCGCAAAAGAAATATTTGAACTGGACAGAATATGTTACATGGCCATAAAAATAAAAAATTACCGAGGAAGGGGTGTAACATAATGTTACAATTGTAACAAGTTTCACCACTCCTCAGAAAACTGCAGAATGCAACCTAGATGTCTCAAATGCGGAGAACCACATTTCACAAGGGACTGCTCCATTAAAGAGAAACAAAACAACCCCTTATGTATCAACTGCGAAACCCACAGCCATATGGCCTCCTAGGCTCGCTGTCCATCTTACTCCAAACCTCCTAAATGAGCAACCAACTACAGAAAGGCAAAAACTTTCAATAGTAATAAAACTACTGAAAACTACACTTTTGCGCGAGTTATTACCAACGCTACACGTCCCCATATGGCGCCACCCAAAATGAGCGAATCAGAATATCACGCACAAAATGAGGCCAGATACTATAAAAAACAACCTCTTAACAACCCCCCACAGTACAATAGACAAGGAAACAACCTAGCCCAACCCACTGATCTACTTTTTATCCTAGTGGATCTCTTAAACAAATTCCCTGGCTTAGCACAACAGTTGCCCAGGATCGCGGCTGTAAAAAACAATCGTAACCAAAAATATGCCTTCATAGAGGCGCTACTCGACTCGGAAACTTATGTCTAATCTATTCACTTTTTGTAATAGTCCCCATATCTTAGGCCTCAGTTTATGCTCATGGAAAGCAAACGGAGTTAATACTCGTAACGTGGAGTTACGAGTTTTCGTAGAGAAGCACGCCCCTGATATCTTACTTATAAAAGAAACTAGACTCAGACCAAACAATACCTTCTACCTAGCAAACTATGTTTCATATAGAAATGATAGAAATACCGACGCTCAACCCTCAGGAGGAACAATGATCTTAATCAAAAACAATATAGCACACCATCTCCAGACTATAGCACCTCTCCAACATATTGAAGCCACTATTATCACCATCACCCCTCCAAACCACCATACCTTCACTATTGCTTCCATTTACATCCCCCCTCTTCAGATAAAAAAACTTTTCACACTCGATCTTGAAACCATTTTACAAACAAACTCAAATTGTATGATTTTTGGTGATTTTAATGCCACACACAATTCTTGGAATTGCAGGAAAAACTCCACCAGAGGAATACAACTCAAAAACTTCGCAGACAAACTAGACCTTCAAATAGCATTCGCCCCCCCCACACCCACCAGATTTGGACACAATTCTACAAACACATTAGACATAGCTTTAATAAGAGAATTCCACTACCCATTTGAGATCACTGCAATTCCAGAACTTTCTTCTGACCACAACCCAGTCATCATAAATTTCAATCTTAGTATTACAAAAATTGAAGCAAAAACACAACTTAAAACACAGTGGTCAGATTTCACCCAATACATACAACAAAACATAAGCTACTTCGATTTCATTAACATCACCTCCACAACACAACTCGAAAACAAAATAGATTTTCTTACAAACAAAATAAAGAAAGCATACAATAAAGCCTCCCCACCAATTAAAAATAATAACCACACCTATACTCCACAAAATATTAGAAACCATATCAAAAATAAAAACAAAATTAGAAAACCATATCAAAAATAAAAACAAAATTAGAAAACAATATCAAAAGACATTAAACCCCATCTTCAAAAGTCATTTAAACAGAATAAACGCAATAATCAAAAAAGAAATCAAAACCTTCAAAGATCAAAACTGGAATCAAAGATTATTATCACTCAACACCACAGACAATTCACTTTGGCAAACCATGAAATTTTTCAAAAAGAAAAAACCAAAAATACTTACCCTAACCACAAACGGCGGCCCAGCTGTCACTGACATAAAAAAAGCCAATATTCTAGCAGAGACCTTGACTACAAACTTTCATGAAAACCCACGACCCACTGACTTTCTTCCTAATATTGATAACGAAGTCTCCACTAAATTAAATGACTTTTTTCTATCCCCCACTAACACCTTCATCGAACCAGCTTGCCCAGATGAAATCATCGAATATATTAAAAAACAAATCCAAAAAAGGCACCTGGCAAAGATGAAATAACTAACAATGTGCTTAAAAATCTCCCTTTACAAATCATTTTAATTCTAACATACCTTATTAACAAAATCTTAAAACTCAAATTTTTCCCCAACTCTTGGAAAACCTTTATCATCTTTCCCATACTCAAACCTGGAAAAAACTCACACTTCCCAGACAGCTACAGACCCATTTCTCTTTTATCAACAATTAGCAAACTCACTGAATCAGTAATATTAAATAGACTCAAAACTCACGTAGACGAAAATAACTATATAAATCCAAATCAATATGGCTTTGTTAAGCAACTATCTACAATTCATCCCCTCCTCCAATTAATTGAAACTATTTTTTCAAGATTTGAAAAGCGTCAATCCACAGGTGTTATATTCCTTGATGTATAAAAAGCTTTTGACCGAGTGTGGATTGACGGCTTAATCTACAAACTTATCACAAACAACTTCCCTCCCCCCCCTTATCCACTTACTGTACTCATATGCAAAAAATAGGTCATTTCCAGGGACGTCTTAAGGCATGGGCCAACTTTGCCCAGGCCCAGGGCCTCGTCATTGAGAGGGCCTCTTGTTCTCTACTCGGCCTCAATAAGATCATGATCAGAATAATTTTAAGCGTCAAATGTTATTCCTAAACATGACTGGTTGAAAACCGTTACTTTTATATTAAATATTTCTATTTACAACGTTTGCTGAGAATCAGGAGGAATAATAGTTTTAATTCTAAAGCGAGATATGCATATAATCCTTCATTTTAGATGCACCATGATCTTCCAAAAAAATTTTCGATGTGTATTGTAATTCAGAGAAATATTTTTATTTATTTCTAATATGGAAAGCGTTATTTTGCTCATTTAAAAATTCAAATGACTGTCCTTTTTTATTATTATTGAAACCCAAATAAAAAAAAAGAACATTCATAAAACAAATATATTACATTACTACAGATTGTTTTTCTACATTTATATTACATTACTACAATCATATAACAGGAATCCTAGAGCATGATTTGATAATTAGATAAATAAATGTCTGTACAATAATTCAATGTTCTAAGAGTAAACATCAAAAACGGAGAAATTCTCGTCCAACATAGTACAAAATTTGAGATTTTTAGAGCATAAGAACACTCACTAGAAATTTTCTATTTGCGTGCGTATGTTTAGTCAGATTTTCCTGCAGAAATTGAAGTTTATCAATACTTTGTTACTTACTAATACTTTATCACATATTAATATAAAATACTTTTAATGAAAATTATGTATTTAAATATAATTCTCCTAATTAATAATTTATGTAATAATGTTCTTTAATTTTTAGAATCTATGGCTTCCTTTTTATCATGATTTTTGGTTTCGTTTGATAAGCATAATAACAAGAATATATACATTTTTCGTATAATTATTAACATAAATTTTTCTGAGAACTTTTCAGATATTCTAAATATTATGTAAGACAATTCACTATAGAAACCTAAAATCATTTTACAGATTTTTTTCTGCATGTCATTTCCATTAAAATAGTTTATTCAATATTTTCTTAGATACGATTTTACGTTCGCAATTTTAAAAAAAAATATTTAAGGAAATCTAATAATTAACTGTATGTAATAAAACTAATATAGATTTATATTCGTATATAGTACATATGTATATCTGCATAATAATGATAATTTGAAATATAATACTTTGGGCAATAATAATAATAATGAAATAATCATATTATGAAAATAGGAAAATTTTATACAAGAAATATTACCTTAATTGAAGCTTTGTTCTTTCTACCCACGAAAGAGTTAAAAGGAATTATGTAAAAAATTCTACATTATTACTTTCCGATTTCTTACGAAAACGAGAGTTATTTGTTATTATCATTTTATACACCTTTTTATTTGCAAACCAATGAGCGAGTTTTCTCCTCTCCCCCCCCTGAGCAGAACAAAAATGAAAAAAGCGAAATACTACACATAGTTATGTGCATATTACGTGAGATATGGTATAACGATTTTTAGAGTAGTGTAGTTATTTATTATAAGTAACAAAATAACAATTCTTTTTCGAATGAATGGTCCCTAAAATGCGTTATTTTTAAAAATACCTTAATTATTTTTTAGGATATTAATAAAAAGGGGAACCATCATTTACTAAACTATTCATATTTTTTCTGTATATCATCTCGTACCGGTTTTAAAGTGGATTCTCTATAACTGGTCATTTATTTTAAATTTTACTTGTTATTTATTTTTACTTGCCATTTATTTTTTAATAACTGATCGTTTTATTTTAAAACTTCACTCGTACTGAAAATGGGTACTTCAGTTAGTATTGAGATAAAATAACATTTCCCTCAGTGTTTGTAGAGGTCAGTAATACGATAATGCCTCGAATATGTCTGGGAAATATTCAGGATTGCAAGCCCGACTTCATAGGGAAAGAAAAAAAAAACGCTATATACGTACCATGTGTGGAACATTCTTTGAATTTAATTAGCGTTCAAGCAGTAGAATGTAACAATTTATTTCGATTTTGTCCAAAATCTTTATAATTTTTTCTCATCGTCAACCCATCGTTGGAATAAACTAACATTTAATTTGAGCTGTGATAAAAATAAAAATTTTCTGAAAAACCTATCAAAAACATGTTGACCAGTACTCTGAGATACATTTAAAGCTTTAAGATCCAGATATTCAGAAATTGTCATGAGTCTGGATTGCTTAATTAATGATGAATTACTGGCAGCGGATACTCGACTTTCTGCTAAATAATTAAAAACTATAAGATGAATGAATTAGAAACTACATTTTTAAACTATCCTTTGGAATGACAATTTTGACACGTATTGACAAAGTAAATCTATTTATTTTGAGTAAAAATATGGATTTGTCAAAAGGTGTAAAATTATTAAAATTATATATTAATGATATATATATATATATATATATATATATATATATATATATATATATA
>BMAW01078278.1:11557-47427 GCA_019974015.1 Nephila pilipes | reverse complement strand
TTACTTGAGTTATGTCTCTCTCTTTCTTTCTCTCTCTCTCTTTTTTTAAGGGGATGTGAGCGTATGAATTTAAAGTTTATTTTCTCTTAGTATGAAAAGCGCTTAAGATTAAATATGTAAACTTTATTTATTTTATAAGGAAAAATAATAATAGTAAAAAATAACAAGAAATAAATAATGGAGGAAAAATTATAGTGAATAAAAATGTAAAACAATAAAAAGAATGAGAAGAGCTGTCAGACAATTATCAGAGATAGCACTCTGAAATGTTGCCATGTAATATTTTCGAAGATATTCAAATTTAATTTATAAAAGCAATCAATAAAATGATTATTATTTAACAGCTTACATAAATACATTTAATCAGTATAAATGTTGTAAAACAAAATTTGAATATTATTTTATCATGTCAAAACAAAACTAACTGTATACTTAAATTTTATTTCTACTAAATAGACATATTGCGATTGAACTATGTATTCTATTAATCATAATTGTCCTTCGAAATTAAACTTACTTAAACCTTATGGGTAACTCCTCATTTTTGCAGAAATTCAAGCTGAAATGAAGTATAAGTAATTGAGGAAAAACCGTAGATCTTTTTCTGTCGTATTTAATTATAAAAAAGCTCTCCCCCCCACACAAAAATTGTTCAGTATAAATTTTTATAGTTCACGTATTTTCGTTTTATTGCCTAAATAGTTAAATTTGGAAAAAATATATTATTATCATAATATATTTATTAAAAAAACAAATTCCGTACAGTAAAGGGAAGCTTGCATCTATTTCAGGTTTGAAACTTTTATCTTTTGTTTTGTTTTTAACTTTTCAGGTTTCTTTTTATATTAAAATATAAAAATATTTCTTTCCATATGCTACGAACAGCACTTTCTGAGTAAGACCACAGTACCAGAGAAAGTTCGTTTAGAATTTTAAACAAATACTTTTTTTTTATTGATGCCTCTTTCCAAAGAATAAGCAAATATTACTGATGTAAATAAGAAATTAATAATCCTTAATTCATTAAATACTTTGATTAATTTTTTGCTTATTAACACGAGGGCTGTGAGCGATGGACCTCGCAATTTTAAACCTCGGTCAAGTGACGAGGATGACATTTGAGTTGTCATTCCTCTCTCCAAACTTCCTTCTAATCCTTTATTTTTTGTTATTGATTCAGAACACATATTCAAATACATCCATAACAATTGGATTAAACAAAAACATGCAGGGCAATGTTTTTATTTTCCAGATTTTGAAGGTCATAATAAGTTTCCATTATTAGAAGCAAATTTCTCTACACTTAAGTGTGTAACGATATGATATCGAAAATAATAATTTTGTAAAGTTTGCTTATGGTTTAATTTTAAAAGCTTTGTGTCCTTCAAATCTTGAAAAACAAAATGAGAAACTTGTGCTTAAGATATTCAATAACTTTGTTATTCAAGGGCTTCAACAATTAGGAGAGCAACATAAGCTAATAAGTTATGAAACAACATCAAATTTTATTTCTTTAATTTGTAGATGGTGGAAAATTGTTAATGTTAAGATAATTAAAAATGGACAACATCTGATGATCCTTATCAACAAACGATTACTTTATCACCAGATAACAAAGGATGTGAATTCTTATACAAAATTTTATTTGCTTAGTTTCATGGAAGGAAAAAAAATTGTACTATTGGAATCCTAATTAAAGAAACACGTCTTGCTTTTATTCATGCAACATATGCTTTACTTGAAATGTCAAAATATTGTATATAAATGAATTAAAATTTTAATATTTTCTTCATGGGAATCCAAGCAGATGCAGAAAGTAGTTTTGGGAAATATAAGATAATTTCAGGTTCTCAATATTCAATATCAGTTCGACAGCTTTATGAAGTGGAAGCTAAACTAAGAATGCAAAATTTTTTACCTCTAATTTTAATTTCGAACACTTTTGGCAGCTTAAGTTAAAAAAACATTCATTTAGAATATTCGTGTTATGAAAGTCATTTAGATTCTTTAATATTACATGATTTTTTAATATAACACTTTCTGAAAAAGATATTTGCGATGCTGAACCTTATCTGCGTGTTTTAATATATTTAGCTGGTGTTTGTGCAAGAACAAAACTTAAAAAGTAAAAATGCGACCTTTGCTCCAAATCAATTATTCTCAATAAAATTTGAACTAAATTCTAACCATCATTTAATGCGTATCATAGACTGAGGAAGTTTATTGTGTCCTATCCCAGATATTGTCTCATCAGTATTCTACAACTATGTAACTGTTCAGAAACTTCTTTCAAAAGATTATAAAAATATGTTCCTTACACAAAATAATTAACGTCGAATTACCTCAGATATATCGATTATCTTGATAAATTCAAATGAATTTTTTATATGATAAACCTTGAACAATGATCATGCTTCTGAGCTAGTTTTAAAGCATATTATACACACTTCTACAAATGCATTATTAAATTACTACTGTAAGGAAAAAAATGATATTAAAAAAGTTGAAACAAAGAAAAGAGAATCATATACTTTATTAGCTAAATAACTTGCTTTATTTTTTGTATGGACCAATTTTTGATGCATATATATATTTATTTTCATGTATTTATCTATAATTATATATCTATGATTTACCTAAAAATATTTTTTAAAATTTATTGAATGGCATTTTTTTTTATTTTGTGATTGTGTTTGATACCAATAAAGTTATTGTTTTTAAATTTGTGTTGTATTTTTTGTTTTGAAAACTATTTCTAATGCATTACATAACTAATGTACGGGGGAAATGATATTAAAAAAGTTGAAACAAATAAAAGAAAACTACATACTTTATTAACTGAATAAATTACTTTATTTTTATGTATGGACCCATGTATATATATTTATTTTTATGTATGTATCTATACTTATATATGTATGATTTACTTAAAAGTATCTTTTAAAATTAATTTAATCGTAATTTTTTATTTTGCGATTGTGTATGATGCCTCCTGTGTGAAAATAAATAAAAGATAGCTGGATAGAGTGTTTGTGACTGTCCTTCCTACAGCAGTATTTTTACAACGTTTTTCTGAATTTCACTTGGTGTGTGTGTGAGTGTGTGTCATCAAATTTTCGATCGTTAATTTAACCAACTTCCCATCAAGCTAGAGCTTTGAAATTTCGGGAATCGTTCGTACTCGCCTAACAATGCAATATTTAGACGTTTGCGACAAGTTTTAACTAATATTTCAATAATTTTAATAAGTCAAAATATTCTTTCCTCTAGGCGCTTTTAGGATTGAGGAAAAAAAAAAATTTCCCCCTCTGGGAACACCGGGCACTCCCCACACCACATGAGGCCTCGTAAAACTATTGTACTCACAAAGGGGAGATACTATCTGCCCTTTACTATCTCCGAGATAGTAAGGGTTGCTGACTTTTAGTCAATAATCATGAGCAAGAAAGAAAGTTTCCAATATTTGGCACCATGTCTTATCACAATAATTTTTTCTGAATTAGGGTTCCCATTTTTTTTTTAATAGAATGGCTTACAAACTTTCAAATGCATGTTTTGATTTTATGAGTATTATGAATTTTTTAATACGCTCACAAATGTCTCTTTTTTAAGTAAATTTTAAAGTTAAAAATAACCAACAGTTTTAACTAATATTTCAATAATTTTCTTTAATAAACTTTGCCACCATATAAAAACGTTGTTTTTAAAAACGTTGGTTTTTACATCGAATTATTATCAATAGATTGGACGTATCTCGCTATAGAAATAAAACTAATATTTTCCTTGATTCTCAGCAAACATTATAAATAGAAATGTTTAATATAGAAGTAACTGTCTTCAACCAGTAATGTCCGCGAATAACAATTGACGATTGAAATTATTTTGATCATGATCTTATTCAGGCCGAGTAGAGAACCAGACGAGGGCCCCTCAAAGGCGAGGCTCTGGCCCATGCATTAAGACGTCCCTGACATCCAGTGTATACGCATCAGGTTTCTGGGGTTGAAATGCATGACGAGACAGGGGACAACCTAATTGAAAGAACCGCAAGTCCACGCCTACATCCCACGTCACTGACTTGTAAACACGATTACTGTTTTTCCAAACGATTGGGGAATGTGAACGCCAAAGATGGGTTTAAAATGATTGGTGTATGGATTGTCTTGCGCGAAATACGTGATCCGACCCAGGCCAATGTCCCTAAGACAACTCTGATCTGATGCCAATAAGTTTTGTACCGAAGCCATCTTCTTGGGTTTTACGTAAAAACAATAGACAGTAATGACACCTGGGTCGCATCGCATCCTGAACAATTGAATGAAAAAAAAAAAACCTTTAATTCCAAATAATCGAGCCGTTCAGGTGGAAAAAAAAAACTCGTGAATAATCAGTCTTTTGGGAATTCAATTACATAAAGATTTGATAAACTTATTTCCAATATGTTGTTTTGGAAAAAAAAAAAAATCCTGTAAAGTTTCTTCAAAGGCTCAAAATTGCAACTTGGAAACGTGCACCATTCCGACATTGAAAATAGCAAACATTTAAACAGAACCGAAGTTTAGTTTTTATTAACGTCGCACTAGAAGCAACACGAGGGCTATTGGCGACGGACCTCGTAATTTTGAACCACGGTCAAGTGACGAGGACGACACCTGAGCTGGCACCTCCCTCTCCTAACATCCACACCACACCAAAGGGAGGACTTTGGGCCCCGAACAGATTTAACGTGCATCAGCCCCGGTTACACGGCGGGTCTTTGACGGCCAAAGATCGAACCCGCGACTGAACGAAAACCGCCGGCCACTTATCCGAAACCTTGACCACTAGGCTACCGCGGCCCTGTGAGGTAGAGTGAATATATCGATCAAGTCGTCATACTATGGAGAAGACACGGATGTCACTTACTATGAGCAGTAAAGAATGAATATCCTAAACTGGGCAGTTGTATTTATTATAGTCTGCTCTGAAAACTTGGCAAAAAAAAAAAAAAAAAAAAAAAAAAAAACCGTTTAGGGAGATTAAAATTTTCTAAAGCTACATAAGTTTGTACTGAGCTCAAACGTTTTTGTTCTCCCAAACTTCATGTTTCATTTTTCGTTGGATATGCAATTTTAAGCTTGTGCCGTTTGTTCAATCAATACATTCCTCACTCTAAAAATATTTTAAGCTTGATTATTTCATACATCCACTGCGAAAGTTGTCATGAAGAGGGAGCTGAAAAAAATGGGAAGTATGTGCTAGTTAACAGTCACTAACAAATCCTTCGTATTTTTTTTTGGTGCTCAACACCATGTAGATGATGGTCAATTGTTTACATAGAGGACACGACGGATTTAAGATATGGGGCTCACTTAAATATCTTAAGTGAAATACATGCCCACAGATTACTTTTATGGGACGATGCATCATTTGTAATCAATTGGGTCAGATGTTGGGTTCTCCAACTGTAGCTTTAATATGTCTTTTTTTGAAAATATTATAATTTTTGAATCATTTTCTTCCATGTTTTCAAAACTTTTTCTGAATTAATAATGTTAAAGCAGTTTTTTTTTAATATACTTTGCAGAATAGTTCTCGAACAATATGTTACAAGATTATGATTCTTGTACCATTTGAGAAATGCCAGCTATTTTTAGAAGACCAAATTTATATTGAGTAGTTAATTTTAAAAAAATAATACTGAAATAAAAATTTCAGATTTTTAAATTTTTTTTTAATTTGCTCCCTCCAAAAATCTATAGATACAATGTATTCATACAATATATGGAATGAACATTTGACTCTCTTTAAAAAGAATATTGGAGAATTAGTATTATTTAGTGGATTTTTTACAAAACTTTAATTGCACAACAATGATCAAGTTTAGTTACCCCTCCTTCCTTGCTATCACTATGATTTCTTCTCCACTGCAAATACTAGATCTGGCATATAACAGTCGATGCTGACCATTTATCATTCACCAAGTATTTTTCGGAAAACTTTTTAGTTTGCTTCCATAAAAGAAATTTATACTGTAGTACTTTCATTAAACTTTTGTTGAGTTTTATTTTAAATATTCACCAGTACGAAGAACAGGTATTGTAGCTAGCATTAATGTAGAGATCCTGCACACAAGGGATATACTAAATGAATTGCGTTAGAAATAAGATATACAATTGTAAGTGTTTCTGGTAATAAAGTATTCCAGTAAAAGTTAGTATACAAAAACATCTTAATTACCTTTTAAATGATTGAAGAGAAAGAAATGTGATCAATTTTTCAAATGCAATTAGAATTTCACAATTGGAAAGATACTAAAATAATTTAAAATAATAAAAATCATAAAAGAATTATACAGTTTATAAAATATAATAAATCTTTAATGAGTTAAGTAATTTTTACAAAATAATGTGATGCTATGCACATATAATACAAAAAATATCGCATTTGAGGAAACACGATGAAAACATACAGGTTCTTTCAGCTTTCAAACATTTAGTATGAAAAACTATACAACACATTTACATATGACATGTGCAGAGTCGGATAAGACGCACATGCATACAGCTCATTATATATCTACCACAGAAATACTAATTACTAAAATTAAGAACTACAAGACATATATAAAAATTTCAGAAGAATCCTATACTCCTTTTTTAAAAAGATTAAATATACTTTGTTAAAAATTCTCTTTATTGGATTATCATCAAGGTTCTAAAAAATATGATATGCCAGAAAGGAGGAACATTGATAATCATAGAATACTGCAATTATATTTTATCATACTATGACAAAATTCATTGAGATTTTTAAAAATCTTTTCATCAACAATTAATTATTCAAAATGAAATGATTATTTATAAGGTATATTTTAAAAGATTCCCTTGTCAAGTTTACACAAGTAAAAACTAAGCAATATGTAATCAAAAACATAATTCAGTATATAATTTTTTTTTATCAAATTATGATAGATTTACAAAAAATATTCATATAATCAATAATTTGCTTTAAATTAGCATTTTTTAAGAAGACAAATGTCATAGCTATCTTGTTTAAAAAATATTTAAGAATTGTTTGGAAATTTAGATTTATTTCTTACCTTTATTTAACAGTAAAAGACAAAGCAGTATAAATATAAAAAATTGACATGGCTGATGAATTGCTTTCTCCCCTAACAAGCATGTTAAGGAAAAAGTTGAATTTTATTAACAGGCGCATATATAATTTGGTGAAAAAAATTAGTTAACAAAATGAAACATTTAAATAACTACAATATCTTCAATAGACAAGCATTCTGAAACATCAGATATGAACCTTCTTCGATACACATTTTCAAATTTTACCACTTTAGGATTATCTTGATTCATTTGAAACCATTTTAGTAAAGAAACAGGCTCTTGTCTATTGGCAAGAAGCACATATTTCATTAGAGCTATTGCTGCAGAATCCTGGACGAAAATGTCATCTAGAGAAGAGAAAGAAAAAAATTAATAGTAAAAACAAAGAAATTGAAAAATAAGACACATAGAAATTATGAGATACATTTTTAAATAATAATAAGAATTAAAAATTATTGAATAATTTTTCACTTTTTTTAAATCTCTCACTTATTGAACACCTTATACACTACTAGCGAAAATTATAGAAATCTTAAGGGAAAGAAAAAGATTTTATGGCTTTTAACATCATTCTTTTTGGAGTAATACTATAAAATTTTATATGGACAGAAAAAGAAAATTTAATCCAGAATCTAATGCAATAACGTTTAAAAGTTTTTTTTTTTTAAAAAAAATTTAAACAGCACTTAAAAAAAGAAATTTTGAAACATTGAGATAAAAAAAACCCTCACCTTGTAAATTAATATTTACTTGGTAAACTATTACCCTAAATTATGCTCTCACACTGCCTTCCCATAGAAATAACCAAAGTTCTGAAATTGCCAAGATTAAATTATTGCTTCTATCAATTTCGTTTTGTTCAAGGGTTGCTTCGAGGATGATATCTAGTCTGCTCCATATATCATCAATGGATTAAGGTCTATTCTCAGATTAATCAAGCAGTGGAATATTATTATGCTAAAACCACTTTTTTCACACATCAGCGACATGACATGGAGCTGAATATAGTTAAAATATAAAGGATCCACCAAAAAGATCATGAGTGGAAGGCTTCAATTTATTTTCAAGTATTTTATTTACAGACAATTAAATAGGGACACCAACAAGGAAGTTTCAAATTCAAATAATGAAGAAAAAAAGATACACTATAAATACAGGGAGATATATCAAGCAATTTTTAATATTGTGTGTGACTGCTTCGTGCCACAACACATGCCATAACATGATCTGGTACTGAATTCAGTAAATGTCTAAAAATGTTCTAGGGCCCACAAATCTAGAACAGCCCTTTCCGAATTATTTATAGATTGGCACATCAACATTTAATATTTCAGCTGGTGCCAGATATGTTCAATAGGAGACATGTTCTGGTAGCCAACAAGCCACAGAAGAGCCTGCATCTAGAAGTACACGCAGATGTAGAATTTCATTCATGCACTGCTTTGCCGTTAATATCCTACATATTACCATCAGAGAGGAGTGGTTATCGTAACCTAAGGACTTTCCCTGTAGCAAAGGTAGAATTGTATCGGTCACCAAGGCTGATACAGTTCCTCCCTTGCTACAGGGCCACTACATCCATACAAGGTGATCATTTGTTTCCAAAACTAAGCAGTATTTATCACTCTACGCCAAATGTCACAATTTCATGGTATTCTACATTGTTCTGACTTGGAACCACTCTAGAAATAATTGCCAAAGTTCAGGTGTTAAAGGAGAACACATAAAGGGCACTGAGGCAGCAGATTTGATTCCACAATGTGTAAAAATGATTTATGGATAAAAAAAAAAAGAAACCCTTACAGTTGCTCGTGAAATGGAATGGATCAATGTGAGATCCTCAACCTCTTGGCAAAAGACCTTTTGACCATCTACCCTTGTCAATGTTCTAGACCCAGGGCATGGTTATTATCAAGTGTCCACTGTGCTCCCAACATTTTCTAATGGTATACTTAGAACAATTGATCTGGTAAGCAACATGGCAAGTAGACTATTCTGCCGTCTTCACCTCAAAGATGAGGCCCCTCTTAAACTGGATATTCAAAAAACACTGAAAATTTCTTTATTGTCTACACGGCATTCTACTTTCTTAGCACTCTTTTTAGTGTCAATATGTGATCTTTTAAAGCTCATAGATCTTCCTTTTTGAACTAGTTCTTTTAGTGCTGTGCCACGGCAGCACGATTGGCCATGCTTATTCACGCCTAACTTTGATCATTTGCATACTGAACCTCATAATACTTATTTGTATAGTTTCGTGTTTGTAGCTTGCTTCTTTAACGATGCACTGATTTCATTGTAAGATAGCGTATTTTCCAGCATTTAAAGTCCGATTAAACATGAAAATTTTTACTTTTATTCAATTCCAGGACAAAACACAGGGGGTATAAAAGCAAATATTATGCAATCAGGATGTAAATTTTCCCCACTCTCCCTCTGTACATAGTTTATGTCATCACTTCAATACAAGCTGGTTCAGGTTTCATCATTTCACAAACAAGATTGCCCTATTGTTTTATGAGTCCAGTTAAAATTTTTCCAACTTTTGATTGAGAGGTAAAAATGACTTTTTTTTATGGGGAATCCTGGCATTTAGATCAATTTCTTACAGTTTGGGATGAATAGATTTCACACTTCAACACCTTGTTAAGCATTTGTCAGTTTTATTTTGTAGTGACTGAATCTCCTTGAGCTTTTTAAAAAATTTCAAATTACATCCTTTGATTATATTTTTACCAGTTCTAATTTTTTCATTATTCTAGACCTGTTTATTTAACACTACTATTTAAATTGCTTTCCAGATGAACTGTCAAGTCTTTGCACAATTTAATTAAATTACGTTATATAATCACACTAAATGAAAGAAAATCTTATGATACGTTCACTTACATACAGAACACACATATACAAAAAAATAACTAATTAGATTGCAATCACTTGAAACACTGATAAAACCCTACTATTGCATGCTTAGCTCATAACCTAAACAAAATGATAAATTATAGACTTTTTTATTTCTAATTATTTGCTTAGAACTTTTCCAAGAAATAAGATAACTAAAAAAATCCTTACTGTTTTACATTGTTGATTAGATTATTATAAATTGCAAGTATTACTTTAAAAAATGTCATTAGTCATCAAAACTCCCCAGACATACTTTTTTCAAAAGATTTTCATAAATTTGGTTACTAGTTTATTATTACTTATTCTACTAACATATATTACTCTGCATTTTGCTATTTTGAATGCAGTATATTTCACAAAATTAATTTAGGAAGTTCTATAAATTACTAAGAAATATTAACCATGCATCATTAATTAAAGCTTATAAAATAAATTAATGAGATAACAGTTCATAGACATCTTCCATGATGCTAAACATGACTTACTCATGTTCATTGGCTATTTTTTGCATTATGACTTACTCGTGATGCAAAAAATAGCCATCTCATGTATTCAAGAAAATTTAAAAATACTTTTTTCCAAATTCTGATATACTTTTCTCAAAATATCAACATAGCCTCCTTGATACACATTTTTTTTTATTTATTTGTATATGCTAGGTTTATGTTTGAAAATTTTCTTTCTAATCCAAAGAAGCCACCAACAATTTGATCCAAGATAATTTTTTTTTTAAAAAAATAATCTGATGTCCAAAATTGCACGACTCATTAAGTAATGCTGGTCTACAAGTTCCTAGATTGCGAAGTGATTCACTATCTCATGTCTTAGTAAATATGTTGAAAAATTGCTTATCGGAATAATAGAAGATGTATCTGAGTGGGTGTTTGTACACTACTGATTGATGGGCTATTTTCTTATTGACTGTTTAATATATAAGTGCTCAAAGTTTTCTTAAACTGCAAAAGAAATATGAGAGGAAGTTTTGGAGAAGGGATTTTTTCAAATCAGAATGCACCAGTTAAGCTTCATATTATTTTTAAGTTCGGGAAAAACTTAAAAAATGGCAGATGTCAACAGCATATTGTGTGTCATTCATCAGATGATGACATTTTAGTTTGAAAAGAGCTTAAAAATAGAAAATATGAAAGACATGTAGCATTTCCAGTAGGTAATTTTCCTAAACACTGACTTTGAAGATGATGCTTGATTTCTGGTAAAATAAATTAATCCTTATTTTGCTTGAAGTTGTACAAAGCACAGTGAGGGAGAATGAGGATCAAACAGTATTTATCTTGGTAAATATATATACAGTAACTTGGGTTGGAGGTGATTTGTTCTATATTTTGAATGTTTGCACTTTATACATTAGATAGGTATTCAAAGAATTTAATGTAGAGGTTTTTAAATGTGTTGTTTATAAATATAGGAATTTTAATTGCTTCTTGGACAATCAACGTTTATCATACATCAAGTAAGCAATAGAAATTATCGGACGGATAATGAAGATATAGAGAAATACCTAGTTTTAGAGTAATTCTGGAGTTTCAGCCTATTTAGATATAAAATTTATTTGTTGCAGTTTTCCTGCTTTTCAATTTGCAGGGCTTACTCCAAGTGTGTATAATGAAATGAGCTTTTCATTGAATATCCCACAAAGATTAATAGTAAACTGTAACAATGGATTTAAGTATTGAACATTTTGGGTAATGGAAAAAATTTCAGTTTTGTAATAAAGGGAAAATCTGGTAGCTAGCTAATTATTATTTTTAGATGTTTATTAAGAGAATAAGCTATTGATTTGGAGTTTGTGAAAGTTGCAAGCATGCCTGATTACATGTTTCTGATAGTGAGAATATTAATGAACTTGTCATTGACATAAATGTTTTAATGTAATCAGTCTTAGAAGAGATCCTAGAGGTATTACAGCTTATGTGTACTGGGGGAAGGAAAAAGAAAATTGATTTTAGATGTACACCTTTGAAGCTGCTATTTTTGGGATAAAAGATTTGAAGTTTTGAGAGAGATGACAGTATATAGTCTGTAATAAGTTTGTATTTGAGATCATCTATCAAGATCTTATCAATGACTTTCAGTATATTTAAGAAGGCTTGCACTGGGACTCTGCATTGAAATCCTAAGTTTATAATTACAGTTAATCTCAGATGTGATTGGGTAGTTGCAAGTTGCTTAAAGAAGTTGTATTGGTGGACAATTAAATCAAAGTTTATAGTTCATTTAAGATGATACATTCAGTGAGTTTACATAGAAGGAAATAGATATGTAGCATTCTGGGAAGTGAAAATTTAACTTTGGTTTTCAGGATGGGGTAAATAGTTATTTTCCAACCAGAGAAAGAGAAAGTAGGAGAATTTGAGTGTTTTGTTGATTAGAAGTGCGAGAAAAAGAACAAGTTTGGGTGAGAGTAGTTTTAGTATTTTGTTAGTAATTTTGCTTAATTAAGGTGCTACATTAAAATTAATTTTCTTTATACATTTTAATACTTCAGAAGGCACCTTTGGTTCAATAGTCAGTGATTAGAACATACTTACCTACTATTGAAGATAACAAAAAGTAAAATATTGCAAGAAAAATTCATAATAGAGATATTTTGATGAAAAAAAAATTAAATATAGAAAATTCTCCTTCAACATAGACAGAATTTATAAGAAAGTTAACACATACTTCAAGAAGCTAAATTTAAATGCGCATCCCTAAATTTAAAGAGTGGCACACATTTTTAAAGAGGATTTTTGGGGGAAAAATTTGCTGAAAGCTTGGGTGTGTTTTATTTGCATTATTTACTTTTAGTTTTTCTCAAAATTTCTTAGGAAAAAAAAACACTGTGAAACAATTCACTTTTTAGCTTCATTTTTGTAAAAAATTATCATACATTCAAAAAGACAGTTGTAGCAAAAATATCCTTTACAGAATGTTTCACATTGAATGAGTATGTGCATTAACTTGAAATTAATAACTGTTCTTAAGTTTTGTTGGAAAATGCACACAATAAATGAATGTTGTTGTTTTTTTTATAAAAATTCAATAAAGAGTGAAGCAACTAATATTATGCATTAATTATATTTATATTATCACATACATTCATAAGCTGCATTTAAAGAGTCAAATGTAGCTTTTTAAAGAAAATCTGGATTAATATCTTGTTCTAGCCTGGCCTCATATTGTTCTGAAAATCAACAGATTTTCTAGAGTTTTATACCATACCATAAACTTGAACTCATCTGTTCCCCCTATGGACTAGCATGCTTATTATTTCCTAAAACAGCATATAGATTCTCCATTTGCAAAGAACTGAGCTGTTTAATTTTTTTCAGTTAACATTAGATACTTCATTTTCATTGAGCATAGAAGGAAACAAATCAATATGATATTTTACTTTGTTAAATTTAGCAGAATCAATTTTTGATAGGTCTGATTACTCAGCACATACATACTTAGAAATGTTTAATCTTAAGAACATGTTTTAAAAAAGAGGACAGACTACATCTCCTCAACAGATGTAAACAGTTCTTTAGCCCTGATTACATCTTACTAGAAATCATCCTTGAAAAAGTTATTCAATTAGGAACAACTGTTATTCGTTTTGCATTTGTGACGGTTTACAAGGCAGAAAATATATTGACAAGCATAAGAAATGCACAACAAATATGACTAATAATATAACCAGCTATTTTCAACCTTTTTGGATAGATTTACATTATACAATTACATTTAATAACAGGAATGCATTTATTTTCCATCAAAGTAAAGAAGTAAAAAATTCAATCTTTATGAGTCTGGAAATATATTTTGCCTCTGTTTGACATAGAGGCAAACAAAACGATCAGTGAAAACAAATTGTTAGGCAAAGTGAAACATAAGTAAGCATATGCACTGTAAGTAATAAATTGTTTCAGAAAGTTGTTGATGCAGTATAAACATGTCAGGAAAAGATAGCTGTAATGCCAAATAGGATGCCCTACAAATAAGTGAAGAACCAGTCACTAACAAAACAGGATAAGTGGAAGGAAAGAGGAAAATAATCTTTTGAATTCCTTTGTACTTACTGATACCAAATTCCACAGCTTTTGTCAACTTATTTGCCTATCGCTGTGAGTATAAAGAAATAAAAATATGAACTGTTGAGGAAAAATAATGGTGGTAACAGACTTAACGAAAATGAATGAAAATAAGTTATGTAGGCATAACACATCGATCAATAACTCCCGAGACTAACCCAGAGATGGCGCTCATAGTAAACCAGTAACCAGGTCTTTCTAGAGTACTAACCTTTGCTTGAAACGTGTCAAAATTTTAAGTCGATCGGACCAGGAAAAAGGTTTTTTGAAATGAAGTGAAAAAGGTTTTTTCCAAGTGGGTGCCGCGATTGCTTTCGATGGAACAAAAACAGCAACGAGTCGATGATTCAGAAAGCTGTTTATCGCTATTTACTCGCAACAAAAAAGATTTCTTGCTAAAAAAAAAAAGATTTGGAAAAGCGTTGGAACGATTGTATCACCCTAAAAGGTGATTAACTAAAGGTGTTATGTTGATGAATAAAAAAAAATTTTGCAAAAAAAATGTTGTTTTCAATGTTAGACTAGGGAGTTATTGATCAATGTGTTAAAAGCATAATGAAACATAAATTTTACATTCAAATCATAAAAGTTGGCAACAATGTTATCATAAAAACCATTAGTCATATTTTCTGTTAAGTTACTAATCTCAGAGATGGATGCTCACACATTTTCTCAGAAATTTTGTTCTAGTGTTGTGGCTGTAACTTCAATTTTCTAAGTGTTTGCGATTGCTGTACCCTGCAAAATAGTTTAAGGAGGGGACTAACTTCTTATTTTTGAATATTTTGTGATATTTTAAGTGGTTCAGGAAGTTATTTTGTTATTCCAGCTTTTTTGCATAAAATTACGTATCATGTTTCTTGGTTTATTTTTGGTTCTACTTGAAATAGCTTTTTCTGAAGGTATCATGGGTGATTTGATACAGTTTTCTAAGGTACTTTTAAATTCTGATGAGACTTTCAAGGATTGAAACTATGGTGATGAATTTTTAAATAAGTCGGGTTAAAATTATTTCTGTAGCTTCAACATATTGGAGTCAGGCTATTATGTAAAAGCAAACTTTTAATAAACATTGCTGTTCAATAGAAGCATGTCTGTGTATGATTCTGTAATTTCTATGAGAGATATTCTTTGCTATATTTAGTTTCTTACATGGACTTTGATGACTCTAGTATTAGAAAGATATTGCAGCTGTGCTTCTCTATGAGATCTCACAGTTTTATGATGCAAGCTAACGATTTACATAGTGCCTGGAGCACAAACAGAAGCCAAAAAAATTATATCTTGACATTTATGGCATTAACAGAATCCCATTTAAGACTTTATCTAAGGCATACGATTTATTTATGCCTTTAATTTTTGGTAGGTGAGTTATAGCAGACCCAGCATCTTGATTAACAGATTTTCTATCATTTTTAATAAATCTATTGCTTTGCCAAAACCGAAATTGTTCTACTGCTTTTGTATGATATTGATTTTGGTTTAAGTGGGTACTTAAAGCTTCCAACTGTGTAGTGGTCTCCCAATATGGCTGAGAACATGGTATATGATTTATTTTATTATCTAGTGTGCCTTTGAGTAAATGTTCACCCTGATAAAATATGAATGTAGCAGTATACTTTTATTTTCAGCATCACTACCAATAAGAGACTTTGGAGAATTAAGATATCTCCTGTAAGAAAGAGAGCTTGCTTTCAGTTGATACAGGTAGAGAGGGAGCTCTACCCTCCACTCTCTTAACCCTTTTGTGGGCGGTGGATAACATGTCTAGCCAAATAATACTGAATTTTTTCCCAAGTGGGCAGTGGGTAGATTTTTAACATGTGTTAATTGAAACAGACAAAAAAATCAATACAGATGGCAGCACAACATCTATTTATCATATAATGTCCTCTGATAGAATGCTGAATTTGGTCTTTCAATGCCAAAATCATACAAGTTGTATTTTAATTACTTTAAATAAAATTTCTGATTTGTACAAAACATTTTGACAAATGCACAAGCAAAACAATTGATTTTTATTAGGTTTCTGGAACACTTTTAGAGGTGGCTAGAGGGTCTAGTCACCATCCACTTGGAGCATATAACACTGGCCTTGGATGTATCATTCTTCCTCTTTTCGAGAGCACACTCAGTACCATGTAAGGCTTTTGATTAGAAAGGTATACATAAACATGTGACAAGATGTGTTAGACATGACAGGAGGCAAGATGGGTTCCAATAAAAGACATTCATGAGATTGACAGGAAAAGTTACAAATGGTGGCATAGATTATTTTTTCACTTTCTAGATGTCTCAGTTGTAAATGCATACATCCTTTACAATATGCTTCCAAATAAATGCGGTGATTTCAAAACTATGACAAATTTTATACGAGAAGTAATTTCTGGTCTGTTATTGATGGGTTCTAAAAAAGATATGGTATAAGTTCAAAATCTATTCCTGTAAAAAAGAGCAAGCCATATGTTCCCGTAGATGAGTGCACAGAAAATGTAAAGCATATTACAGTGAAAACAGAAGGTGATCTATACAGAAGATTTCTCTCTGCAGCACATGAAAAGATGTCATGTGTCAGGTGTGTCATCAAGGCTGTGTCAGACCTCCAATGTACCATTGTGCCTTCAATCAGTTGGTCTAATTGCTTTGAAAAGTTCCACAGTAAAGTCGGCAAAATTCATTAATTACCATATTTATTTCCGCTGTAAAATTAACTACTACCCCAAAATGGCGATGGACATTATCTTATAATATATCGATAATTTCAATATATCTTTTAGCAAATAAAGTGATAAAAGTACACATTGTGCATCAATTTTACACTTAATTACTTTATTATTGTTATATAAAAATTTCTTTAAAATTGTTACATGCACCCATATTAATTTTTCATAAAAAATTGTGTGATATAGTTTATAAAATTTGTCATAATAGGTAACCTAAATGCCTTAAGTGCACGGTGGCTAGAACATCTAGCCACCCCGAAGAAAAACACTCCCAATCTGAAAATTTTTTATGACCAAATAATGTTTACAGAGGATGGCGAGATTATTTTCATCACGTATTTTATCATTAATATGTTAATTTTTGCTGCTGTCATGGAATTATTGGAATGAAATTGAATTGTCTCTTCCCTTATACACTCTTCTATTTTTTGCCCCCCCCCCCCAAAAAAAAAAAAAAAAAAAAGTTTGCCAGGGAGCCTTGGGTTTTTGATGTTCATATTTAACTAGAGAAGGTAAGTCCCTTAGAACATTTAATTTTTTTTAAAAACTAATTTTGATAGTAGTTAGTTTTAGTATATTTATAATTCTTTTACTGATTTTATACAAAATAGGTAAAAGAAAGATATCACCATCTTCATTATTGCATTTCTTGAGGGAATGGGAGGTAGAGGCATTCCAAGTCGGAGCAGGTAGGAAGTGAACTATTTTCATTCTAAGCAGTTTTTAGTTTCAAAAAGTTTCCTGGAAGATAACTACTCTTTATCTATATAGCTCTTACTTGTCTTCAGACCATATCTTTTTCAAGTAAGCTTAAAATGATCATGTGCCTGTCATACATTTTTGTTAAGAAACACATTTTATTTTGCTCACAATTAGTTGTATCTATTTGCTAATTCCATATCTGATAGATAACTGGTTGTGAGCTGGTATCTAAGTTAATTTCAACACCCACTTCTGATCAGCCCATTCATGAATTAAAGAGTAAAATGTCAACAGTAAAGAGGAAAACCCCTTGAAAAGATAGCACTAAAAAGTGCTATAAAGGTCATAAAGGAAAATGTGGAGAACATGCAAATGACAAAGTGAGGTCTCTACAGAACCTCGTATTCTAATCAGCTTGTGACATTCTACAATCAGTGTGGCAGGTAATATTCATATGCCCATTTATAAATTTATTGGTCTCTGAATAATTGCAAGAACACATCCATCGTATTTTTTTGATGAAAATATAATTAATTAACAAGGATTTACATTTTCTTATTTTTTTTGTAAACACAAAAGTTTTAGACAGAATTCTATGCTGCCAGGTATCGTATCTATTATTATTATGTGCTTGCATATTTTCAAGTACTATCTCAATAATGTATTTAAAAAGATTTTGCCATATGCACAATTTTTAAATATAGTTATAACACATAAGTACTATTTAGAAGTATAAATTTAGTTGATAGCATATCAGAAATACTTTGATGACTATGAACATGTAAAACAGCAGTAACCTCTTGTAGTTGTTTTATATTCAATGAAAAAGTCTTTAATATAAGCAGGAAAACTTAAATTCCCTCCCCCCTGAAAAAAAAAACATACCTTTGTTAAATGTTTTCTTTTCAAAAAATCCAATCAGCACCTTTTCTGGAAGATATACTGGGCACAGTCGAATAACATCAACTAAATTTGGGTGGAAAAAATAATCAGAACAATTTTTTAAATAAAATATTCTTCATTTTTATCTTTAACCTTTTGAGGACGGCTGGCCGATCTATAGGCCAAAAGGAACATAGCCTTAAAAGACAGCGCTGACAGATGTAGCGGCCACGCAGTGCTTTCCCCTCTAAACAGCTTTCGAATCAACATGAGGCCCATTACAGCCCCAGAACATCATCTGCTTGACCGGTTTCTTTTGTATTCAGAAAGGGAGGGTGATAGAGTTTCCTCTTTCACCCTTATCTAAAAATCCCTCTTTTTTCCTTTATACTCAAATTCTCATTTGCGGTGAGTGCATAGTTATATCAATATATGGTGAATTTAAATAGATTCTTGATTTGCAGGAGCTCATTTCCAGTTTAAATATTTTTTTTAAAATTTGTATTATATCCAAGAACAGTATTATAATTCTTGTATAGTTTTAGTGCACCTGAAATGTCATAGAATTTTGAAAAAGTATTTGTGAATTTTGTATATTTCCTTATTTTATGTGTTAAGAAAACTAATGAGATGAATAGCAACTTCCTTCAATAAATTTGAGTATTTCGTAATAGAAAATAATTAAATCATTGTTTTAAAAAAGTCCCACACTAATTAAAATCGTTATAGTACATTAAATATTTCCCAAACCTGTTCCTTTTGCTTCAATTAGATAATTTTTATTATTTTGATATGCTTACACTCGTATGCAGAACTATAAAAAAATCTGTAAAATCATTATACTAATACACATTTTTACCTTTTTTAAATAATTTTGCTTATAATACATAACTTTATTCACTTTTTGTAATAAATAAATTCTGTAACCTCAATTTTTATTGTATAAAAATTTCTAACCCTGAATAAAATTTATTTTGTTGTTAAAATATGAAATTATTGGATTAATATGTTGAACTTAAACAATATTTAACTATTTGGAAATAAATTTTTAATTTCTAATATGTGTTCCACTTTACTCATTATTCAAATAATAATATATATAAGTATTATTAAGAAATATATGTTACATAAAAATTTTATTTTCAAAGTTTATTCAAAAAAGTGTTATAACTTTAACTGGTGATTTTTTTTTTATGATTTTTATTTTATTTTTTTCATACTAACGAATATAATTACATATTTTCATAATGAATGTTTTTTTCACTAATACATGTATTGCTATGTATTTTCCAGATTTAAAAATACCTCAGTTCTACATTTTTATTAACTTTTATACCTGTAAAACTACTTAAAATATATTTTTGGAGAATTTGGAGCAATTTTTGCATTCAGTTTTTGAGGAAAATTTGTGCATAATTACACAATATATTGCTGTACAGAAGTGTATTTTTACTGTTACCTTAAGTTATGCTTATTGAAAAACAACTTTTAAGAATTTTATATCGAAACATAAAAAAAAAAAAAAAAAAATTTTTTTTAAAAAAATTATTGTAAATTTGTTATAGATTTTTAAAACTATACATTGTAGTCTTTTGAATTTATAGAAGCAAGAAACTAACTTCGACATTTTTTATTAGGACAATTGATGTATAAAAGTTGAGTCTTCGAAACAAAAACTATTAATTCTGATATTTTTTCTTTCAAATTTATAGGAGACGAATATTACGAATTCTTTAGCAAAAGAAAAATTCCCCGATTTATACAAAACCCTTAGAAGCAAGAATTAAATTTTTGCTTTTGTTATATATTATACTTTAAAAGTTCTACAGTGTTGGATTTCCTGATTTTTCGAAATTTAAAAGAAGTTTTTCTTAAAAAAAATTATAATAAGTTTCTTTTATATTAATAATTACGAAAAATTTTGCAAAATGCTCTAAAATATATTTGAAAAATAAATACAATCAGAATCTAACAGATAGTTACATTGAAATAAAAAAAAAATGTGTTCGTTTTCTTTTTTTTTTTCTCGCCTATTTATTCATGAGTCACACTTTTTATGTACGACAGTACAAAAAAATGAATGTTCGGGTGCGCTCTAAGGCTATTGAACGTTTGAAACTCTGAATAGAGAATCAGATGGCTCTTGTAAATGAGCATGAAAAGTAAGTTGTAAAAGCTTTCATATCGACAAAGAATGCTTCTCCCTCTTAATTATTGTTGATTCTTTCAGGTTTTGGTCATTATTATCATATGCCGTTTTGGTGTAATAAAACCTAGAAATGCACATCTGCCTTCTTGTAAATCTTGAAGGTTGCTTTCATGTAGCCGGAAAACTATTCTTTCGTGGTTCTTCCTCATATTGCCGTAATAAAGCTTTAGAAAGTGCGTTTCCTTTTCTATTACATTGTCGGACATAGGATAAATAGAAACTATGCTGACCAACTTAAAAGAAGGCCTTCTACTTTGTGAACGTTATCAGGATAATGAAAATAACCGTTCAGAGAAGTGATATAGTGTTAGATTTTGAGAGATAATGTAAAAAGGACCCAGTCACTTAGGGGACTGTCCAAACGAAGTGGAGGGGAGGGAAAAAACGATATTTGAAGCTAAAATCTTCCTTCGTTTTGAAGAAAGTAAAGAAAATTGTTGTCAGCTATCTGTAAACCGACTGAGGAGTCTGTGCGTTGAGAAGGAAACGTTTTTGTAATTATTTTGAATGTTGATTGAAAGAGTTGGCTTCGTAGGAATGTATTGGCTTTGGCTCTATCATATGCACAAAATCACACACAAAAATCAGTTCATTATCACTCAAAAATCAGAGCAGTAATCTTAGAATTCAAGCAATATTATGCAATTCTTTTGAAATTTTAAATAAAAAGTAAGGATTATCCAAATATTAAGAATATAACTTTTTGTACGAAAAGTGAAAAAAAAGGTAAGAAGCTCCAGTATGTTGTCATTACTTGCAAAAGAAACAATTAAGTACAAATAAGAATCATATATTCCTTTTATATAAACAAGATTACCGAGATACGTGAAGCTCCTCGGCAACTTAAAAATGTTTGCAGTCATAATATTTTGTCTTCGATATCAGCTTATTGTTTGCATTTTACTACAAGTATTCTAAAAATTCAAAGCATTTCCTCTTTTTTACTATTGAAAACATTTATTACTGTTGGAAAAAATATAATTTTAAATTTTTTATGCGCATTTAAAGAATATATTTTTAGGAACACGTAGGTAAACTCACAAATTATTAATATTTCATTTACAAGTAACATAAGGGACAAAGTAATAAGACGGACCTCGCAATTTAAATGGCAATCAAGTAACGAGAATGATAGCCGAGCTAGAGCGTCCACTTCTAATTTCCACACCACGGTAACGTAAGGATTTTGATTTAATGCGTATCAGCTCAGCTACACGTTGGAACACCTAATCGTTACTTTTTTTCAATAAAAACATGTGGAGACTACAATGTGGCACAATTTAACAAAGGCCAACCTTTAAAGCCTTAGGATACTCACATTTTAGAGCATAATGCGAAACACCTTTTTTTAAAGGTTTTGCTTTTTATTCATCTCAATTATTTGCCACGGTGAATATTTTATCATAATTTTCAGCATATATAGTAAGAATTAGATCAAAGAAGAATAAAGTTTTAATTTTTGAAAAATGCTTGTTAATAAAATTTAGACTTAATCATAGGATTCATTCAGTATTATGAATTCTAATGTATCACAATATAATGGATTATGGAACAATAAAAAATGACAATTATACATCAAATCTATCATTCCTTCATGGAAGATATATAAGAAAATTCTTAAGAGGGTTTAAATTTTTAAGATTTTTCTGGCATGTTCTAAAAGAGAAAAACAATTATAAATTAAGTAATAATGAAGTTTCCAAAGAAGCATAGTTGATTTATGATGATATGTCTATTGTCATACAAATGCTGTGAATATTTATAAGAGCTTTTGAACTTACTTCATTATCGATTTGAGAAAGTCTGAAATTTACATTATAACATCAAGAGACAGGATCAGCAATTTTGCTTTTTATTTTATTTTGTATTACTGATTATAATTACATGCAATTTATGAAGAATCATATTATTTACTTCTTATTTCTAATTTGATTATTTTAAGTTTTAATACCAGGTGCGTACCAAATTCCTCCATTTAAAAGAATTAAAAATAAATTTAAAATATTTTATATCTATTTTAATGAATTTACTGAAAATCGAAATATAAATAAATTTTACTTGAATAATATCAATTAAATTTGGTTTAGTTTATTGTGTGTACCTTTGTCTACAATGAAATAAGCGTTTCATTCTTTTTTATTGCAATGCTTTATATTATCATCATTGTTTTGTGCTATTTCTCTCAATGCTCTTAATAATATTGAAGAGGAAACCTAGGTGAAAAGCAACTTAAATTGTTAGGAAATAATTTTTTTTTTTTAAAAAAAATAAAATAAATAAATTTTTCAAATTTTCTTGAACTGAAATCGTAATTACTACATTGAGTTCTCCAAGAAAATATGTTTCCCTAAGAAAGGGAGACTCTTTGTATTTAGGGACTTTCTAAGCCGCGAACATCCCCATTGACTGCGGACACCAGTAACTATCCTGCTTCTTTTGTACGCCTATGTATGGTACCATCAATCAGCGATAAAAAAAGGTGGAAGTAAACATCGCCTAAAGCGCCGTCTTTAAGGCCTTTTCCTCACAAAACCCGCCGTCTTCAAAAGGTTAATAAATGTGCAACAGCTATAAGATTTAATTAAAAAAAATTTTAAGATTAACTAAAGATTTACCAAGTAATATTTTCAATTAATCTACAGTTAGAATTTTTACAGAATTAAACTTTAAAACCTTAATTTCCAAGCTATAATATACCAATTACTACAAATCTCATAAACATTAAAGAATATGAAACTTTAAAATTGATTTGAACCTTAAAAAGCTTAGGAAAATCAGAGTGATCTAAACCACTATTTACCAATATGCTAACTTATTAAAGACAGGTAAATGTGATAAAAGTTTCACAGCAGTAAAAATGCTTTTTTAAATAAAATATTAGTATTTTCATACCAAATTTTGATTTATTAAGATAAACGATTTGATTAATTTTTTATTATTTGATTTATTTTGATAAACCCACAAGATAATATAAAATCCTACGAAAATTATATATATATATATTCAGAGGACAAAAAATTCAGAATACTCTTCACTCAAACTTTTGACTCATCTGTGCAGCAAGTATGATGATGTAATAAAATGGATTTCCTGATAAAAAGTTTTGCCCTGGTCAGAAGCACCAGTTATTATTCCAATTCACTTGTTCTTCTGAAAAACAAGATATTTGAGTAACTGAAAGCAGCATGACTGTGGGTGCCAGATAGGATGATTTCAGTACCTCAAAACCTGGTATCTCAAGTCTTCAAAGAATAGCAGCTAACCCTAAAAAACCTCAAAAAGCAGAATAGCGGACGAAAATCACTTGTTAATGAAAGAGATCCCAGGTGGCTGACATACATTGATTGTAAAAACTTAGAAGGTGCAATGCAACAAATGGCAGTATAATGCAATTGAGGATCATCATAAAGCATATTTGTATTCTACAAGACAAGATCTAAAAACAAAATAGTTTTAATCAGAGGCAACCAACAACAGTTTCTTCGATTTCTCTACAAAACTGAAGAAAACAGAATTTATGATCTAGAAAGTGTCAAAGTTGATACTTGATAAGTGCAAGAAGGTTGTCCAGTTTGACAAGTCAATATTTCTTTTCCATAATGTTGATGGCAAGGTCCATGAGTGGAGCAAGCAGTACTAAGAAATGGGTCCAGAAGACACATGACAATTCTTCTAGCAGATGGCGGCAGAATAATCATGTACAGAACATTTTCTTGGGAATAATCATGAACTTAAGTTCCTTTGGAGACATTTGTTAAAGCAAGTGCCTACTTGAACATTGCTGCTAACTATGTTTACTTAAATGAACATAGTGTTTCCTAATGATCATAGTTATTTTAAAAAGAACAATGCACACTTCTACTAGGCTAGAATGATCTAGATTGGTTTGAGAAACATGATTCAGAATTTCAACTGCTTCGAAAGTCCCCTCAGTTACCTGATCTCTTCCCAATTCAGCATTTATAGGATGATGCTAAAAGTTTGAAAACAGCCCCTTCTAATTTGAAGGAAATAAGAGATGCTATTCTGTTAGTATGGACTATGTTCCTCCTAAACAGATTCAGCAACTTGTAGTCTAGACCTAAAAGCATATAGGTTGTCATCAAAGCCAGTGGTGTCGCTCCCAATATAAGTGGTGAGTACTACAGTGTTCTTCACTTTTTTGGACATTGAGTATATATACCACATGAGACTATACAACACAGCACTTATACAATGTAGTATTAATATAATACAGTTTAGAAACTATAGCTATCTGATTATGATTGAGTTAAAAAATGAAATATAAATTTTTAAATCAATTCTTAACACTTTTTTTACCATGTAATTAAAAATCATTGTTGCAAAAGCAACTAAAATCTTTCATTACCATGTGTGAAACAGTAATTGCCTTTATTACTCTATTATATTGTAAAAGATATAACATATAAATAATAATTTTAGTTCATTTATTTTTTATAGAAACTTTCTAGAAAATATTTACTGAATAATTAGACTCAAAACTTAAAAAAAAATTTTTTTTTTCAGGCATTGGATTAGATTTTTTTAAAGGGAGAGTGGGGGAGTTCTAAACTTGGGAACATTCTTTTTGAGTTTTGCTTGTCAATAATCTAATAAATATTATTTTTTTCAAGTTTATATCTGAAAATGAAAATTAGATTATGAGATTCTGTAGCATTATTATTATTCTAATGAGTATTTTTATAAACTAAAGTGAAAATACTACAGAATATTGGTTTATATTCTGCCTTAAAATGAATCTCACTTTTTATATAATGCATGATATTTTTGGAGTTCAATTTTTATAACAGATTAGAGTTACTTGAAAATGGTATTTAAATAATATAGCTGTTTCACTGTTTCAATAATAGTTTTAAATTTGAATGATACATCCCATCTAAGCGAGTTCATTATTATTTACACAATTTTGGCTGAGACTCTACAAAAAGTTAGGCATAGGTTCTATAAAATTAGTACAAAAAGTCAAGTCCCACCATTGGATTCCCATTATAGCTTTCACTTCTGTTTCATTGTTAAAATTTTATTCATTCTGAAGAAACAAAACATGCAAACTTTTAAGGACCATTCAAATAGCTTTTTACTCAAAAAAAGGAATAGAAGAAGCTTATCCAAATATTAAAAAATAGTGAAATTTTTTCTTTATAATAATTTTAAAAATAGCTTCTCATTAGATTCATTTAAGAACATCTAGTCCATCAATTTCTCCAATTTTCACTCATATAATAATAAAAAACATGAATTTTATACATAAATTTTTTTATTTAATAATTGTTTACATTATTGACACACTATACTTTTAAGCAAATCAACAATGCTTTAAAAATTAGAGGAAATGATTATTTATCAATCTTATGTTTTTTAAAATAAATTTCAAACATTAAATAATTCATATCATAAAAGTAAAAAAAATCATATATAAACATTGTTTATATCTTACATAAAGAGTAATGATTATAACTGCTTACCATAAAGGTCACAGTAAAGGTCCAATGCTTCTTCATTCAATTTTTGACTAGAAAATCTTTGCAAATTAAGCATGATATAGTCATCAAATACATGCTTTTTAACCCAAACCCAATCTTCATGTGCAGAAAAAATCACTAAAGATGAAGTAAGCTTCCATATGTTATCAAATGAATCTAGAAATGAAAATTGCAAAATGTATATGAATAACAATTTATAAATACGAAGCAAATTTAATTTCCCCTTCTTCTTCTTCTTTTTTTTTTTTTTTTTATAAAAGCAAATATTTTTATACAGTTTTTTAACACATTTATAAAAATTAAAAATAAATACAAATAAAAGAGATAGACTCAACAAAAACAACATAACAAACAAGATGCATTTAAAAGAAGCCTGGATCAAAACCAAGTAAATTTGCAAACTTAACATTATTTTTGTATCTTAATTTGAATAATATTATGTAACAGTTCAGTAATGGATTATTATAGGCAATCTTAGACAATTCTGATCAATGATCAGAATTATTTGGCCTTTCATTCTCCAAAATTCTATTAAAACTTAAATTTACCATACATTAAAAACAAAAATACCATTTGACATGCTGATCAAAATAATTTTTTACATATTTTTCTGTGCTTTTTCTTTAGTTTTTTTGATACTATGGGAAAATTTGCAAAGAAGCAAAATGTGAACTTATGAAGTGAAAAAAAAAATTACCCCTTTTATAAATAAATCTTGTATTAATTTTTGAAATAAAATCAAATGATAATTGTCATCATAATCAAGAACAAAAGATATTGATATATTGAAAAGTTTCTTCAAAAAGAAGTGGGGTATTAAAAAAGCAAGTAATAAAATAATTGGGAAACATGAAATATAAAAATTAACACAAAGGTTCTTTCAAATTCCAATTTCTTTGTTAGATTAAAACTTGGGGGGGAAAACTACCATAACATTGATAATAAATACCAGATAAAAGTAAATTTAAGTGTACATACTTTCTAAACATTTTGAAAGTATCCTTTCCATTAAAAATTCTATTGCTTTCTTTACATCTGGTATACTTTGAACAGTAAAGTAATCAGACAAAAATTTCAAGCTACATTCCCTGTTAATTCGATTCAATTTCTTAGTATAATTTTTTGTTCCAAATGCAATAGCACCTAAAAATGCCATCTCTTCGCCTGGGGGAGAAAAAAAATCTCATAAATACAATGAAGTTAAATTTCAAAATATTTAACAAAATATATATATATATATCACAACAGATGAATATGTTATAATAGTTATAAATGTATCACTTTAAACATTAAAAAATGTCTTGAAATACAATAAGAAAAAATAAATGAAAATAATAATAATAAAATCATTGAAAAGTTAATTGTTTAATATGAAAATTTAAACAATAAGAAGCCTTATCTAAAAATAATTCTACGTTCTTATCAAATAAATATAAACCTTTTAAAAATTGCATTAATTTTTTTCCCCATCAGTAATTTGAATTAAGTACAACTTTCTAGATTGTTTTGAGAAATAAATTATTCACTAAATAATTATATGTGATCAAGTTTTATTTTGAAATGATTAGTTTGAAAGCTAAAAAAAAATCCAAACTCATACAAGATGCACAAAAAACTACAGAAGTTCTCATACAATATTTCGCAGCTTGAGGTAATGATTGATTTTATTAACATCACACTAGAAGCAACCACAAGGGATATTGGCAACGGACCTCGTAATTTTGAGCCTCTATCAAGTGACAGTGGTGACACCTGAGCTGGCACCTCCTTCTCCTAACTTCTAAACCATGCCAACTTGAAAATTTGGGTCTTGACAGATTTACTCAGCTTCAGGTAAACAAAATAATGAAACAACTTAAGACAGAAAAAGATTACGAAAGTTGCAATTAAATAATTCATAATGCTAGAAATTATCCTAGGTCCACAGTTGTCATAACTGAAATAGAATCAACATGACACCACCAATATTATTGATGATATTTCTCTCTAAGCAGTAGTGTAATTCAGAATATGAGGTATTATGACAAATTAAGAGAGAGAAATTAGAGGGACATAGAGCACTGTTGACTCAGGTTCAATTCCCAGTGGTTTTGGCTTGGTAGCTGGTCATGAGTCAAATCAGCCCTTCATCCTTCCAGGGTTGATAAATAAGTACTAAGTTCGCTTGGGAAATTAACCAGGGGTGCAGCATTGGGCTGGCCACTTGGTCTTGAGACTAGCTAATAATTAGAGCACCAGGCCCAAAGGAGATGGGCATTGGCTGATGGACTTCTTAGTCTGGCAAACTTTAACTACATATGACTCTATTTCATTTACAAAACTATATTAAAAAAAATTCCCAAAATTTCATATGATTTTTTCATTAATAAGAAACATAGGATTACTATAAACTTTTTGAATCTTTCGTTCTGAAATAGATAAGTAGTTATAGTCTCTACCCCACCCTGGATACATTTCAAGGGAACAGGGCTATTCTGGGTATAAATGAAAGCTTTTAATTCAAGATTAATTAAAAGAGAAATAGTCTTTCTTTGTTGTATTATTAATAATAAAGATTGAAATTTTCAAAGGGAAAGAAGAAGTTATTTTCTTCTTTCTCATTTTATCAATTTCAAAAAGTTTACCCAATACTTTTTACAGTCATTGCCCTAAAAAGAAATTCAAAAACTGATTTTTCATTGATGAATTTTAACAGGAAATAATATGTGTATTAGAAGTATTAAAAGGAGGACATTGGAACAATGTTATACATTTTTTACATTATAATTTTAATTTTTGCACAACTTATAATAATAATTATATATATAATAAAATAGAAGTTACTGTAAAGTGCATATATGATTTTATCTTTCTTTCTATATAAAAATTTGATTCAATCTTCAATTAGAATATTTCAATTAATATAACAAAACCTTAAAATTTAAAACAGAACCAAATGTAACTCTCCTTATTAGACATTCAATATTTCATGAAAAAAACCTTTTTAAACATTTATATAACTAGAGACACTAATGAGAAAATGAAATAAAATATCACTATATTGAGTCAAAGTTTAGCTTTTTTTTAAATACATAAAAATTTCAAGAACTCTGATAATTATTGAAATCAATTTTAACATACAAATAAAAACCACATAAAAAAAATTTAAAATAATTACCAGAGAAATTGTCTGATATCTCAAATGGTTCTTTCCAAACTCCAATAATCGATGCAACCAGGAAAGGTGAAAACAAATGTTTTGCTTTCAACAAATCACAACATAAATTCAAAGGTAACAGTTTATCACCATTGCATTTACATATCTCTGTAAGCACTCTACAGAAAGAAGCTAATCCATAAATATTGAACTTTTTCTTTGATAAAATTAGCTGATATGTTACATTTAATGTTTTCGGTATCAAATTATGCAAATAAGGTTTGGCCATTTTTTCAATTCTGAATAGAGTCATAACAATACAAATTTCTGCTAATGGGAGATTTTCACATTGTTTTTGATTTTCTGTAAATTTAAGTAAGTGATTTTTTCGAGTAAGGTGTAAATAATTTAAAACATGAAATATTATAGCTGTAACATCTGATGCATTTGCAGGATTAATTAAATAATTAGTTAGTGTACGAACATAGTTTTTGAAACACTCATCAGTACTATGAATATTTTCAATACCTCGAAGTATATCTTGAATAGGATTTGTAGATAAATTACCTTCACTTTTATTACCTTTTAAGTCTTTATTTATTTTTCTAAAACTTTCACTTTTCTTCATGAACTCCATGGATTTACGTTTTTTGGCATTCTTTGGAATTTTGTTACTATTATTCACAGATTTTGAAGTTTTGGATAATGAAGTAGATGTAGCATTGTCTTGAGAATTCACTACAGAACCAGTGCAGTCATCACTATCCAATATAGAGCAGATAGAAGATTTTTCATTAAATGAAATGTTTTTTCCATCACATATTTCCGACGAGTCTTTCACAGAAGTGTAATTGTCTGCAAGAAGATTAAAACACTCAAGTTTGCTTTTCATAAGTTCTATTGAAGATATTTCTTTTTCAACAGAATTATCAAAACATAACTCTTCCCCTTCATTAAGTGATTTATTAGTGGAAAAAGATTCCCCAATCTCTGAGACATTATTAATACTATTATTACTCTTCAATGGAGTTTCTAGGACATTCTCTATGTTCTTATCACATTTTTGCATTATTAATGTAGGTTTTTTTCTTGATGTTGAAGAAACTTTTTTTGAAGAGGTGCAGAATTTACGTTCTTCTGCTAAGTAAGTCTTGTTCCGTTTAGATGTAGTTTCCCCTAAGTCATTTAATGTCAGCTTCTCACTATTATATGGTAATAGTATTTTACTTTGATCATTCAACACATTATTTTGTTTTATAACTTTCTTTGAATGTTCTTCACTCTGGAGTATTTCTATAATTTCTTCATTACAATTTGAAGGACATTTGGCATTTTGTTTATCCACACATTTTTTAGTCTTAAGTTTGTGTTTCAACGATGACTGATTTTTAATAGCACTTAATTTGGTTTCCTTATTTACTTCAAGAGATAAATGCAAAGAATTTTTAAGGATTACTTCTTCAGCAGGCAGTAGTTTCTCCTCTATTACAGAAGATTTTAATTCAACCACAACATCTGATGAATTTGAATTGGCAGTTCTAGAATCAAGGGTATTCATTAAATAGTTTTTCTTTTTATGCTCTTTTCGAATTTTTGTAGAATTTACATTTACCAAATATTCAGTATTTATATCTTCACTAACAGTCAATATAGGACATTTAATATCCTCTAAAGTTTTATTACAATCTATATTTAGTTTCCCAACCTCCATTGTTGTAATGTCATCATTACCAGATTTTTTTATAAAGGTTCTGCTTTGGAATGTTCTTCCTCTAATTCTAACAGGAGCCACAAATTCGTTGCCAGTATTTTTAATTTTCTTTTTAAATGAATCGCTTGCATTCAATCGTATTTTTTTAGCAATAGATGGCTTTCTTTGAAGTTCAGAGTTGTTAAATTCATTAATATGTTTTTGGGGTTTGATTTCTTCCTTTGATGTGCTAAGTGAACATTTGTTTATTATGCGAGATTTAGTCCAGTTTGATGACATGGAAGGACCAGGTAGCAGAATAGTATTTCTTTTACTAGAAGAATTTCTTTTAGAGAGTTTTTTACATATTTTTTCCAGTGGAATAGTTGTGCAAGGAGATTTTGGTATTTTCTCTTTAACTAGAAAAGTTTGTAGTTCCACTTCAGAAGATAGTTCAAGAGACTCCACCAGTGAATTTTTGACACATGTTCCAGAATGTACACTTTTATTAGAATCATCATTAAGTTTATAATGCAATTTTTTTCCTAAAGTCTCTTCTGGAACAATAAAGTTTGAGTACTCAGGCTCTTTATTTTTAATTGAAGATACTTTTAATTCATCTTTCTCAGATGGTTCTACAGATTCTTTTAAACCTGCTAACTTCAAATTAGATGTATTTTGATCAGAATCTTTAAGGATTGATATTTTTCCAACTCGTTCTATTACATTCCTACCAGTATGTTCAACCGAAATTTTTTTAATGAAAGAATCCTTTTCAGGTTCAGAAATACAATGTGGTTCATGTATATTCTGATTAAAATTCTGTAAAATATTTGAATTACCTCTAGAGTTATCTTTACTTGAAATTAAATTATTTTTTTTTGAATTTTTTACATTAATAGTGAGATCAATGTCCTTTGAAACAGCATTTGAATCAATATCTAGGTTATCCTTATTTGCCTGAGATGGAGTTTGTTTATCAAAAGGAAAGTGATCTGAAATATTATTACTGTTAGACTCTGATACAGAGCTTTCTTTTATTTCCGCACATAAATTGCGATTAGATATTTTTTGTTTTTTGCTAATTGAAGGTCCAATACTGTTTGAATTATCTTCATTGATCTCTCTATTTAATTTCAATTCATCTTGCAACTCAGATAATAATGAATAAGAATCATTAAATAAGTTTACAGTATTTTCAGAAACATTGGATTCAAGTGAATCATATTTACAAGACATTTTCCTCTTATTCAGATTCAATGTACTATTGACACATTCAGATTCATTAAAATTTAACTTTAAACTTATATCTTCAGAGCATTTTAAAGATAATGGATTACATTTTCTAGATACTTTTCTCAGTAAAACTTTAGTATCAGAGAGGCTTTTCACATTATTTATTATAGAAGAACAAACATTTACAGTGGAAACAGATGATACAGAATCAGTACAAACTGGTAAAGCTTTTGAAGTAAGTAAAGTTTTATCTTTGTTTTCAGACTTTGAGGCAGAACATCTACTCTTGATTGAATGATCCACAACAGAAGCAATCTTTACAACATTATCCTGTTCAGCATCATTCAAATTATGTGATTGAGAAATGCTAGAAACAGACAAATGCGAATTTTTTGAATTTATTTCTGAATTACTTTCCTTTTTGCTATTGTTTGCCAGTTTTTTAAACTGAAAATCTTGACAATCATTTGGGTTTATGTAAAAGTGTTGGCTGTTCAAAGATTCCCAACTTCCATATTTTGAAACGGAACATAAATTTTTGTTTTCAAGATTGAAAGAATCATCATCACTTAAATCAAAATTTGTTTCACTAAATGTGTTATGATAATCCTTTCCTAAACCAGTGCAAACACCATTATGCGAATAAATAGGCAAGTTTCTTCCCCGAAACATTTCATTATTATTTGTAAGTTTTTCAGGAGAATAAATTGTTATGTTAGAGAAATTAAAATCAAGCTTTTTTGAAGAAAGAGATGACTTCAAACTGTCAGATGTATTTTCTTCATCAAAATCAGAACAAATATTTTTACTAGAAATACCAATATTTTTCTTATCAGAACTAATATGTCCAGTCTGCAAGATTTCTGTAATTTTCTCTAAGTCATTCGGTAAAGGCCTAGGATCTTTAATAAATTTTTCAATTCTAGGAGGAGTTGGAGGTAGTGGAGAAATAGAAATAGGAAGTTTATCTAAAGTATTTAGCGTTTCTTTAAATTTTTTTAAAATATCATCATCAGAAAGATCAAGATCATCATCAGAAAAAACAAGATCATCATCGGAAATATTGAGGTCATTGTGAAGCAGACTGTAATTAGTATTGTCAGGACTCGATATTTCTTCACCATCATCTGAAATATTGAGGTCATTATGAAGTAGACTGCAATTAGTATTGACAGGAATCAAAATTTTTTTATCATCATCATCATCTGAAACATTGAGTTCATTATGAAGCAGATTACAATTAGTATCGTCAGGACTTGATATTTTTTCATTTATATCATCTGAGATATCAAGGTCTTGAAGAAGATTATAAGGTTTTTTTTCTGGATCAGATGCTTTTTTTAAATCATCTAAAATATAAAAACCACTTTGAGTAACATCAGAGGTCTTTTCAAGATCAGGAACATTACACACATCATTATCAAATGTCATATCCATCTTCTTATGCATGTCATTTGATACATTTTTTCCTTTATTTCCCTTGTGAATTTCTTTTTCACAACTAAATTCTTGTTGCTTGGTATCACACATCATTGAATCTTTTTTAAAAGGCCCCATATCTACAGATTTAGAATTATCCTCAACATCTTCATCAGATATATTAAATATTTTCAAAAGAGGCATGGATATATTTGGAATTTGAGTATTATTTTCACTAGCATTAATCATAGAACAAGATATATCTTTACTACATGACTTTATCTGTAGACAAAAGTCTGATTCATTTAATACAACTGAATTATTGGGAGTCAAAGGTCTTTCAATTATTTCTGATCTTTCCTTCCCAATAGTTTCAAAATCATGTGTTAGCAAATAAGTCACAGTTTCTGATTGTTTATCAAAATGAGGTTCTCTTTCTTTATCTGAATTTAAAGTATCTGGAGATGGGCAAGAGATTAAATTCTTTTCATATTTTTCAAGAGAAAGGGATGGTTTCAGCCTCTTTGAAAATGACTTTTTAGCCTTTGCTTGTTTAATAAGTGGATGCTTTAGAAGTTTATTTCGCAATGAATCAGCATGGATATCATCACTGCTTGTCACTTCATCTGTTGATAACAATAGTGGTGAAGAGTAAACAGAAGTGATAATCAATTCTTCTTTAGTATAGGTATCTTTGACTTTTTCTATGCTTGTGGAAGTGTCAGGTAATTCAAAAGGTGTAGTTGGTAAGCCTTTCAAAATCTTGCAAATATTCTTTCCATCTTTAAAATAATAATAATAAATAAATAAAATTAAAGATTCCTTAAATTACCTAAATTAAAATTACATGTAAAGTCAAGAAAACATAAAACCAAAATTAATAAGCTCAAGATATTTCAACCTGAAAAGATCAAAAATGTTGAATAATTAATTTGCTGCTGTTCTGTATCTTTATTTTTCCTTGTAAAATCTTGAAATAATATTAACTTCTTAAGAAATTGCTCCCTAATAATTTTTTAGTTGTTATAAGTATATTTATCTGTATTTAATAAATTTCAAGATTAACAGGAAAGCAAAATGCCAAATTTACCGACAATTTTCTAAGTATAATGAACAAATAAAAGCAGTGCCATTTAAACTACTCAGTCGAAAATACTACTTTTGAAACAAAATTTACTTTTAAAATGTGGAATATATAATTTTATTTTGGCACACGAATACTTAATACAACATTAAATATTCCCAAATTCCCTCTTCAAAAGAAAGGATTTGACCTTTGTCTCTATACCTTTAATATTTATTCAACACGAAAAACTTCTTTACAAGTTAAGACTTCAAATTACAGCAAAGTATTCCTAAGTTCTCAATGAATTTTATAGGTTACTCTGCAACTAAAAACCTCATGCAGAAACAGGACAAAAATATTATCTTAAAAGTATAGTTAGAATAAAGACAAATTTATCAATGTCTGAGGAGATTTATCTATCCCATTTCTACTCAGTATATTTTACTACTACTATTAATTTTTACTTTTTCATAAGATTTCTAGTAATACTTCAAACTCTAAGCTCTCAATAGAGGTAAGAAAATGCTGATTTATTGTAAATATTGCATTTTTACACAATGCATACTTTTTCCTGTATAACATATTAAATTTTCATTTTAAGATACTTAAACACAAACTACAAGAAATTAAAATAACTGCATAGGAAAAGAAAATGCATCCGCTAAATCATATGATTTATAATTAAAAATGTTTTAAAAATTAATGCTATTTATAATAAATGATCATAGAGGAGGAAATATAGATAAATATTTTAGCTCCATTGTTTGGAAAAATATATCAAAGAAATTTTACCCTCATCCTCAACAATTTTCAGAGACAAATATTCATCTTCATATTCTCTCAAGATATTTTTTTTCTGTATTTCTGATAAAATTCCTGTAAAAAAAATATTTGAAGTAATATTAATTTAATGGAAAAATCTTTTATACCAATCTTAATAAAACCTTACATAAAAAAAAAAGTAATGCTTTGATACATAAAATATATTCAAAAACAATATAAGCATAATTATTGCATATGGATATATATGTGCAGGGTGTTTCGAAACTTATAGGCAAAAATTTAAGGGGTGATAGAAAACATCTAAACAAGACATTTTGAACTTACGATGCATAGGTGGAGAGCAAGCAGTAAATTACTACATGGTGCAGTAATGGAAAGCATAAGTTTTCTTACACATCGTCAATTTTACTGCGGATTTCAAGAGGCATGATGATGTACAG
>BMAW01078278.1:0-11199 GCA_019974015.1 Nephila pilipes | reverse complement strand
AGTAAACATATGAATCATGCTTATCTGTCTAAAGACCGACACAACAACTCGAATTAATGATCTCCATTTTAATTTATCATTTATCTATTTCTGCTTCACTTTTGAATTGTACCATATATATATATAAATTTAAATACATATATTTACTGATGTAAAATAAATAGTACTAGAGTGATAGTTTTATTATCCTATAGCATATTTGATTACTTAAATTTATTCAGAACAAATTAGTAATGATTACCTACCAGTTCTTCCTGATTTTTCACTAATATCAATTAGCATATCCTATAACAAAAAGTAAAGTATAAATACTATTAACATTTTAAAAAGCACAAAAAAAACCCCACGTAAATGAAATATTTCCATGAAATTATTTTACCCATAAGTTTTTAATATGACATTCCATTCTTTTTATCATATTGTCTTTTTCTGTTATTTGAGCTCGATAAGAAACAGCATTTTCTAATAGATAGAAATAAAAATTCATTAATTACAAAATATTTAAAAAATAAGAGAAATTTTCAACATTAAATATTTAAAATAATAATTTTCCAAAGAACTCACTCTTTAATCTTTTGATATTTTTCATTTTTAATGACCTATAAAAATAGAGAATGAGATCCAATTAAACATATTAAAATAAATTTGTGCTTCTGAATATATGAAATAAAAATTTGAAGTATAACACGTGAAAGATAAGAAAAAGATGACTTTAAAAATGTCACAATATTAAAAAAAAATACTTACAGCATTTCTTCTAATTCAGGGAATTTCTTATTTTCTAGTTCCTTTATTAATTTTATGCTTTTATATTGATTCACTTCAAACTACAATAAATAAATATAAAAGAAATTAAATCATCGCAAAAAGATTTATATGAAAATATTTACAATTACATTACAACTAAATATTAGCATATTTAACAAGAAATTAACCTATTGTATTCAATTTATTTCATTCAGAATTATCTAACAAATACCTTTTACACTTTATGATGTATATTCAAGAGTACTTACTAATACATAATATATTACTATCTTTTGTTCTACATGATACTTAATTTACATGGCTTCACTTCAACACAATTTTTTAAAATAAAACAAAATTTATTTTTCTTAATTTAATTTTTTATCATGCCTTTTATAAATTAGAAGTGTGCATATGTATAATATATGCACATCTTTCATTTGATAAGGTACCTATTTTACATGCCTTTGCTTTTACAATTTTTTACTGAAAACAAAATTTCATTTTATAAATTGAAAATATCATTTTTTAGTTTATTCACTTTTGGATGATATAAATTCAAAGAAAGCAGAATGAGACATTTTGGATGTATACAAATATTTGTATGATATAGTTTAATGAAAACATAATTTCATTAAAAAAATATATCATACAAATATTTGTATATATCCAAAATGTTCAATTTTGCTTTCTTTAAATTTATTCCATCCAAAAGTAAATAAACTGTGATTACTGAAGTGAAAAAAATAGAATTTTTATTATTTTAATCAAACATTGTTAACTTATTTATGATTTTTTTAATTTTTACTAATCCCGCCCCTTTTTTATGCTTATAATGTGTTTATATTTTCATTTTCAAAATAGACTGAAAAATATGAGCATTTAAGTATCTTTAAAAATTAATCTCATTTCTTTTCACATAATTCTTGTTTTATTTTACATGGTTGCAGTTGTAAATTTTTTTGAAGAACATATATGCAGCATAAAGGAATTGGTTTATTTTAAATTTAACCTTTATACATTAATTTCTTTTCCACAACCTTAAGTATTTATGTGTTACAGTGGCCATGAAGAAAGTGATTATGATGAAAATGCCAATCTGAGCCTTACACTTAATTCATAATTACAGTGAGTTTTCAATATGAGTAACATCCAAAAAGTTAGATTTTAATAGTTTTATAATAAAAAGAATTCTTGAGTTAATAAACATAATTGTGCTTTAATGTGTTTTTTTATTAAAATTCACCAAAATGCTATTATCCCTTTTTAATGTAACGATTTGAATATGGGCATTTTTAAAAACTTTTCAAAGGATTTGTTATACTAGTTTTGAAATAACAAATTTAAACAAAAAGGAACAAATTCTATCTAATGTTTTAAACTTGATACTTGTTCTAAATTTGATGACATTTTTTCCGGTTTTTTTAGTTTGTATAAATTTCTAGTCCTTCAGAATGTAAAAAAATGAATCTGTTTTTATTATAGTCAGTAAACAAACAGGCAACATGTGTAATATATTGCCAAATCCATTTTAATTGTAAACCAGTATGTTTTAATTTTTTGCAAGATTGCTATAATGATTAAATACTCAAACAAATTTTAAAATTTGCTATGTTTAAAAGAAATGGTAACCATTAAATTTTGTATTTGATAGATACAGCATACTATAAGATTAAACAAAAATTTCAAAAATAAAGTAATCACGAACAAATACCTTTACATATTTTTTTTTTAATGTAAATAATTATTCTTCCATTTTTGCTTAATAAAAGAAATGTAAGCCAAGAGATATTCTATACATTTATATTTTATAAACATAATCACAGCTTCCATTATTAAACACATAACATTATCTCATTAAAAAATAGGAAAATACAAACAATATTTGAAAAAAATGAAAATATATTGAAATTATATGTTGATGTAATATCGATATAGAACTGCATTTTTTACTAATCAAGACCCTGTTAGTGCTTAAGAATTTGAATTTTTTAATTTTTATTTTCAACATTGAATTACAGCAGTAAATTTCACTAAATTTCTTTAAAAACATTTTGAAAATTCAAATTTTCATTAAATAATCAGTTTATAAGAAATATGACACAATATACTGAAGGGCAAAATTTAAAATCAACAAAATACAAAAATTCTCTAGAGTGAGTATATATATATATGTCAATTACAAATTTTTCCTTTGCTTTAGTTCTCGCTTCTACAATAATTTTAATTATTTCAGATTTTTGTAATATTGCTAAAATATTATGTTAATTATGTGTATTTATGTATATCACAGTAATTAGTTTTCAAACAGTAAAACTGATATTTTTACATAACAATTTGGCTTCTGGTTTTGGACACTCAGGCACATTTTTTTCACAAAAAACAAAATACATGCAAAAGTAACACAACAGTAGTTACTCCCTTCCCTATATTTTATAAATAATTAAATGTCAGTATAACCACAACACACAATATTAATATAAAGTCGATATGCTTAATACTATTCCATTTAAATAAATCTAAAAATGGTAATTAATGAAGGAGTAGTTGAAAACAAATAAGATTATTATAATCAAGTGATTGTAAATAATAAATTTGAATATTAATTATATTTAATCAAATAATGATTTTTACTAATTTGTTAAGGAGTTTCAACAGTCTAAAAATGCCAATTAATTTGCCTTAAATAATTAAAACTAAAATATTATTCCATAGATAACTCATGGCATTAGTTATCAGTTTTGCATATATTTTCTCCTTTTCCTAATATTTTTTTTAATATTATTATCATGCTAATGAATTTAAATTATATATGTTTATAAATGATTGTTATAAGATATTTAACAAAAACAACAAAATTCTTGAAATTTATAAAAGTTATTATGACAGACTCATATAACTAATAGCATTTCAAAACTAATTTAGTATACCTACTGTGACCAGATGTTAAACAGGAATAGATCGGAGGAAGTGCAATACCGATCTGGCATCTATATCTTGATTTCAATCTAGAAATATGTCACTTACAATTTCTTACAATTATAATTTCTGCAGTCTAAATTTTAATTAACTCATAAGTACCTTTTCAAGCATGTCTACTTTTTAAGTTTTTTTACTTTAATTCAAAAACTTGCTTAAAATTTAAATATTTATTTAAAGATTTACTTTAATTCAAAAACATGCTTAAAATTTAAATATTTATTTAAAGATTTACTTTTATTATTCATAAAACCACTCAAGAAAAAAATTATTTAATCATATCATTTTAATTTTATTGATATAAAATAGATTATTAGCAAAGTATCTATTAATTTTGATAAAGAAGATGAAATCTAAATTAGAATTAACTTTCTAAATTTCTATACCAAGTTATAAGAGGCTCACTTACAGAAGAGCAAATAGTACCCTTTCTTTCTTGATCTTGAACAAACCCAAGTAATTAAACAGTTTACAAAATAAATAACTCTACATAAAGCACATTGTAATGAAATATCCCCCCCCCCCCGAATCTTAATTCTATTTTTTAGCTTAAGTATTACTCAGAAAATTACACACTGTATCAAAACTAATTGATATTAAATGAATTATTAATTTGAAAATAATAAAATTTGAAGAGAAATTCAGAAATTACCTCTAGTTCTTGAATACGTAGTTTTAAGTTGGAGTTATCTGTTTCATTTTCTTCATTTTTTTTCTTTAACTGGTCCAATTCCTAAAAAAATTACAAATGAATTATAAGAAAAATTGAATTTTTTAATTATAATAAATAATGCTTGAAAAATGCAATATATGCCATATTTCTGGATATATAATTCATAAATATAATGCTATCGAATTTAATTAACTGATAAAAAAATTACTAAAGCTAAAATTTAAAAATTGCATAGTAAAAATCATTTTCTCAGTATTACAATTGAACATAATAACATTTTATTTTACTTTTATTATAAAACTTTTAAGCAACTTAACTGATTATTGTACTTCTAGTAATTTCTAGTAATCAACCAGTTTTTGGTCAAATTTTATATAAAATTTGTTGGGTAGAAATATATGTATATATCCCAATCCAAATCAAAAGTACCAATTTTAAAAATTGAAATTCAAACATTAAATAGGTCAAATCTAGTTGTGGAAATAGAGAGGAAGGAGAGTATGAAACATAAATTTTCACTTTTTGTATACATTAGAAAAAGTAAAATTTGCCCCAAAAAATATAAACAAATTATATTATTTTTTTTACAAACAAGTCTCTACCATATTCTATGCAATACAAGTTTCTGAATGGTGTTGTTTTATTAACTGAAAATCCCTACATATTTTTACATTCCATTTCAATGAAAGGGATATTAATAAATTATTTAAAATAACTCATTTAAAAACTTTCATTGGAAAAATTTTGGACAAAATTAATGAAATTTTAACTAAAATATATATTTCATATTAAAAGTAAAAATACATACAAATAATATATTTACCACTTCTATACAAGTATATTTAAAAAAAATAATTACTATACACACATATATATGTACGTACTGAATATATAACAATTTTAAATGAATCTATTATTATATAAATTGCCATTATTTTTAACTCCATTCATAATTATATAATTCTTAAGGCATAATAAATTAAAAAAAAAAAAAAAAAATTACAGCAAGTCACTATTGAATTATGAATACATTGTTATACCAATTTTGCAAAACAAAATGAAGGTTCAGCATGCCTTTTTAAATTTATCATTACTAAAAATTATTATTCTAATAAAAAAAAAGGACCATGCAAGAAAATAAAAATTATTATTCTAGTCAACAAGTAAATTCGGAAGTACATTAAAAAAGAATAAATTTTAAAATAACATAAAAAATACAGTTGAAATCTATGATATTAATACCTTGTATCAAATAATTAAATTACAATTTTGTTTATTGTTATCAAGTTTACAAAATAGAGATATGGATTTACCACTTTAATAGATAAGACATCTTTCATACTGACAGCTAACTTTTCTTCATAATTAGCAAGTTTACTAAAATATAAAAATAAATATAGGATAAAAACTTTAAAATACCTTTACCAGAAATGAAATAAAAATTATTATAATAAATATAAGATGAAATAATTAATACATGAAGTGATAAATTTATCATATTTAAAACTATGATAAATACAGAATTAAAAATAATTTCTTAACTCTCATACAAGGATATAACATGGAAATAATTGTGTAGCAGATCTATCCAATTAAAATCTAATAAATACCCATGACCTTTAACACATCTTCAATAAATCAAGTATTTTTATTAAATAAATTCTGACATATGAAAATTAAATCCTAGCATTACAAATGTAATATGTTCCCATTTTTTTTTAAAATAACAAACTTCAAATTTGAAAGAACACATGATGCATCCCATAAAATAACCCAATTCAATGAATGTATCAGAAACATGCATTAAAAAAACTTTTTTGACTTATGAAATATATATACATATTAACTTTTGATAAATAGATTATGTACTAATAAACATTAAGACTACTAATGTGTTTTTGTTTTTTTTCTTCTTTGAATTAATTTGGGTAAAAAGTAAATATCAAGAACAGCAGATTTTTTAAAAAGTTATGGAAATTATATTACATTTTGGAAATTTTATCACAACTTCAAACTACAAAATTGTTGATTTTACTTTATGAAACTACACTTGTAAAAATAAAGTCATGATTAGATACGCAGGTGTTTTAAAAAGTGCTTCAATTTGAAGACAAATTGCATCAAGATAAATTGTTGCTACCATTAATGCTGTCATCTGTAAAATGGAGCTGAAACTAATTTGACATTGATTCATAAGTTATTTTTGATTTGAAAGTCATTTGCTGCCAAATGCAAATTTGATTGCTGCCATGTCTGGATATCGATGCCATTTTATGTCAAGTTATCAATGTCGGTGAGACCTAGATTCATCAATAAGAACCCAAAATCAAGCAAAAATCAAAATGCTGGACTGCTCCTGGTGAATCTTATCAAAAAAAAAAAAAAGGTGAAGATGGTCTCATTAGCTGGAAAAGTTATGAGGAAGAATATTTTAGGTGCAAAAGATGTAGTTATCATGAATACAAGAAATTGAGACTTAGACAGTTGCCTAGTGAGTCATGATGCTCACTAAAAACAAACAATTTTTGATGCTACAAGCACCATCACTTGGAATTTCAAAGGACTAATTGAATGATCCTCATACAAAAAAAGGGGGGGGGGAGAAGCAGGATACAAAAACTGAAATACAAGTTTCCTACTTCTAAAGAAAATTTAAATGTATTCTATTTCAAAAAAAAAAAAAAAGTATAAATTTTTGGATATGAACATATATTTACGATAAACCTCGCCCCTGAAAGAAAAAAAAATTCTTGATATGTAAATTATTTTTGACAGATATAGTTTAGAACACATTATAAAATTAAAAAATATACCTAATTTGATTAATACACTTCAGATTTAAATCTTTATTGGTTTTCTTGAGATCTTCATTTTCTTTTGATAATTCATCAAACCGTAATAATTATTAAGAATTATATCTAACAATGCATTAATATTTTATACCTAGATAATCACAATTTAAATATTTTTAAATATTTGAAAATAAAAATTTATACCTGAATCTTAAATGATTATTAAAAAGTATAAAGGAAATAGAAGTTGATAAATTTAAAAATTATAACATTCCAAAAATTTAATCAGGCCCTTTTTAATTACAAAATATTGATACATTTAATAAATCACATACATCAATTCATAAGAAAGGTATAAAAATTATTAAAATATTTATAGTTAAGTTTGTAAGATATTATAAGCTATTCTGATCAATGCAACAATCATAGATATAATATGGTGATTCCTGTTATGTTTTAAGACAAGAAGGGGGGAAAACATTACAACAATAATATTAATTAAAAGTATGTACAGAAATTATTTAAACTTAATTGTGTTTTTATTGAAGTAAGTTTAAATTAAATATTCTATATTTAATAATTGAAAAGAAATAAAAAAATATACGACATACAGGTAAAATGATTATAATTAAAATAAACAAAAAGAAATATTTAAAGGATATAAGATCCACGTCCATTTCCTGAAGAAGCATGTCCTCTGAAACAGAATTATACATTTAAACTAAAAAAAAAAAAAAAAATGTAAACATTTCTAAAATACAATTAAACAACATAAAGAAATTAATCACAGTTTTATTGAATCAGGATCTGAAGATTAAATTGTGAAACTACTAACTCAAAAGTAATGCATTCTCTAAATGAATATATATTTCTTTCCTATGTTTCTTGTGTAGTGTACTAGTTTATAAATTTTTTCACAAATAACTGCATAATAAATAAGAACTTTAATTAATGGAAAATAATATAGAGGAATTTTTTCTCATATGGAGAATTTAATATCTTGCAAATTATTGTTTTGTTAGCAGCTATTTTTAAAACAATTGAATAAAGTGGTATACAGTCATTTTAATTTGGAAAATATAATGTATATTTTTGTACATTTTATAAAAGAGTAATAACAAATTATCACTATAAACACAATCTTGAAGTACAATATTCCAAGCGTGAAGACTGGTAAATTAAAATTACGATTCATGATTTTACATTGCTTATTCTAATCAGATTTGTTTGTATTTTTTTCCACCCTATATCTCTTTCTGTAATAAAAGAATAGCTCACCAAATGTCTTTTGAGTACATCAATAAAATCACCTTTAAAACTGAATGTTTAATATAAATTTCCATGGAAAAAAGGTACTAACAAGACTAATTGAAATTGTTTGTAAAAAATACCAGAGAAATGGCTCATGTTTTATCAAAACCAGGGTGAAGTAATAGAACAAATGGGAAAAATCCTAAATTACACTTTATTTAACTAAATTATTATTAAGACAAAAAAAAAAAAAAAAAAAAAAAGCTTCAAGTAGTTTTTTTCCCTTTAGATCATGGACATTAATGTATGATACATCTAAATGAGCAGCATTCACTGCTCTTTTTTGTAAGGAGGAAGAAAATATGCTACAATTAGATTCAATTCTAAGGTAAAGAATATAACTTTACATATCTAAATAAAAATAAACTAGAATGGAAAAATCAGTACTGGTGAAACAACAGTAACTAAAAAAACTTGTAATAAAGATAACAAGAATTTTAAGGTTCAGAGCACTACACTGCTAAAAAAAAAGTAATTGTATTAATTTTCCAGACAGATCTGACTTTTCTCATATTAAAGATGCATTATTAGTCAGTTATTTCATTATATCAAATTTTAAAAGGGTTGTTAAATTTAAATTGCACTTATGTTTTGAGTAAAAATCCTAATTGAAAAAAGCAAAAAATGAACTTGTATTTACAACCTGTTTTCTTTACCCTAACACTTAATGATTATTTTCTTCCTTCTTTTCTTCACCCTTTGAAATGCTAAAAGGTAAGCTTTATCTGATATGGAACTAATGGATAATATTGAAGTACGAATGAGCTAGGCAGAGAGTTTTATCAATGTTCAGATTAAAAAGAAGTATGAATAGATTAACTGTTTACCTTATTGGGAATATATGCATTGAACTCTCCCACTAGAGTCCAAATGCAGTCCACTGGGTTTTTTTTTTAAAAAAAAATTATACCTCTAGTGGATATCTACACAAAATGAGATCCTTCCAAATTTGCTTCAATATGTCTCTTTATGCATGAAAAGGAAATCCCTCAGGAAAAGTCATATCTTTAAATGCCTTTTCACCAAAGCTTCTGTGTCAGATAGAGCAATAGCCGAAAATATTTTATTTAGCAAATTAATGAAATAGCAAAAAATTTTGCAAGAAAACTTTCAGAAGAGGCAATTTTTTCCACTTAGTAATATGATACTTTAGGAGGTATAGTTTAAGGAAATGAAACAGGAAATGCTAGCAAAGTAGAGTGCTTGTCTTTGTAAGACAAAGTGGAATTTCTAAATTCAAAGGGCAGGAGCTTATTCAAAATACTATGGATGGAAAAGTATTGAGTTTTCTGCAATTCACTATGAATAAAAAAATATTTTTAAAATGCACTATTCAAATGTTTAAAACAGATAGATAACTCACAGTGAATTGTCATTAGTTGGAACCAATGTACTTTGCATCAAATTATTGATTTCTTGTTCGTAATCAGCCATCTGTAAAAAAAAAAAAACAACAACCATAAGTAAAAAACCTATAATTTACACAGATATGATCCTGTTGAATGATTCAATGAATTATGAAACACAGCCCAAAAAGGTAGCGATACATAAGTAGATTTGCTATTAATATTTTTCTTCCTACAAGCTTAAATAAATGACACTTCATTTTACATTTCTACGATTTTAATGAATAAATAAGTGCTATTTAAGCAATACTCAGATTTTATTTAATTTATTCCAGGGCATTGAGCATTTTTTTTTAAAGTCATACTATAGTCTAAAAATATTTCCTTTTAATTTTAAATCAGACATATTGTGGGCACCAAAAAGGAGCAAAAAATTTCAAGTGTAATCCCTTTTATATTTTAGCAAACAGGTTGACAGATGCATAGCTCAGCACATTGAGATTTTCCAAACATCTACTGACATTATTTTGTACAAAACTTTGTGGTTAATAACTCAATTTAATAATAGAAGTCATAACTTCAGAGAATTTCAAATAGTTTTGCAGCATATCAGTTGTTTAACAGAGGTATTACCTTAATCTACGTTAGAGTGTTTCAGGATCAAAAGCTAAAATTATTACTTTGACTAAATTACAAACGACATATCATCTATTCAACTAAAATCAGTATGTTCATAACATAATAAATGAAACAGTAATTCATATGGGCAAACCACAGTGACTAATATACATAAATATGATGGGCAATTATACAAAATAAATGACACAGTAATTCATATGGGCAAACCACAATAAATAATATGCTTAAGTATGATTGGTATTTATATGTTATACTATTCTTGGTAAAGGTCAAATACTGTGAAGACTCTAATTTTGTGATCTTACATTACTAACAGAGATTAAATATGTTAGAGAACAAATATTATTGGAAAACCAGCAAAAATTACAAGCTGATCATTAACCCATTACTGACCAAGATAATAAAATCTTCATAATTTTCACAAATATTTTTATCAAGTACATTTAAAATACAGTGTCATTAAAAAACTACTCATACAATACAAACTCTTAAAATAAACAATGTCGCAAGACTGGAAGTACTGAATATTACCAACGGTTTTGAAAAAACAATTAGTTTAAAAAGTTGCATTTATGTATCTTTGGTTAGTAAAAGGTTATATATATACTGTCTTTCATTTTTTAAAAGTGTAATTATACGATATACTTTATATAACATTTAAATTTTTTAAATATTATAATTATGAAATTTTCTTTTAAATTCAAATTAAGTT
>BMAW01078275.1:0-42835 GCA_019974015.1 Nephila pilipes | reverse complement strand
TTTGTACTTCGTTCAGTTCCATTGAGCGGCACAATCCTATTTTTTTTGCTGGATTCTTGAGAGTTTAAAGTACCCAAAATCAGGGGTTTTAACCACAGCTAAGAGAGAAAACAGGGTAACCACAATTGGCAAAATATCGCCACCAGAAAAAATACCATACATCGCCAAGTCAACTAAAATAGGATCCAATAGATTGACTTTTATGAGTTCTGCAAAATTATAAGGAATTGATTAAAAAAAAAACATCATCCTTGTTTTTATCGATAGAACTCAAAACTAACTCTGAAAATATTAGGTGTTTAACATTTTCTTATCTTCCAGTGCAGAATCAAGACATTCGTCTAATGCAACATTTTCCTTTACTCCTGTAGTCAAACTCATCTGTTTAAAGAAAGACAAAACTTATTATAATTTCAAAGGTATCGGTGATCAACAACACTAACTCAATATCACATTAGATTAACTGAATTATACGGATACGGAAAGGCGAAAAGAATACTTATCCACTGAATAACACCACGTTTTTTCATTAATTTATATTTTGAAGTGGAGAAATTTAATCCACTTCAGTTCCTCTTACCGGGGTCAATTTCAAAAAATGGGATGAGAAAAATCAATTTAAAAATTAAAACCATTTTTTAGAAATTTATTAGAAAATTTAAACATTAGTGTAGTAAATTGCGAATAGAAATTAGTTAAGTAATTAAAATTAGCAAAAAAAAAAGAGTTATTTTCAATATAAGTACTAGAATAAATAATTTTATCCCTTAATACATTGGAAGAGTTTTTCCTTCGTTATTATGGATTACTGAAGATATTCTCGTATTCTTCGGAATGATCAAGATTATATTGAATATTGCCTTAATTGCTGTACTGAACTTTAGTGTATTACATCGAAATTTTTCATATACATTTTTTTCAACAAATATTAATAATTAAAGATGTAGTTTGGGAAGTAAATATAACTCTACGGTACAGTTGGTCTTTAACGGTATAATTTTCCACATTCTTCTTTTTCTGTTAAAAAAGTAACTTAAAATCAGAAAATAGGTTTACCACAAGAAATAATCTCCATTGTAAACAGCTTTGAAAATTATCTACGGTTGATAATGAGAATCCTTCAGGTAGAGATGTTGAAATAATCACTTACTAGATATCAGAAAATCTTAATGATCAAATAAGAATCTGACCTACAGCGATGGATTTCAAAAGAGTTCACTATCAAGCGTTTTTATCTGATGAAATATTATCAAGCAATATTTGTGCTGCATAGTATATATTTATCATATGAATGAAAAATGTTTGTAATTCTAAATTTATCTCATGTTAATGTATCAAATTTTAAAATTCTTTCTAACAAATTAAGTAATTTATTTTTTATGTTAGAGTTTATCATTTTGACTAATATCTTTAACACTATCTCAATGTTAAAGAGTTATAGTAGTTTTTTTTTTTTTTTTTTTTTCTTTTCTTTATTTGTATTGTATTAAAATCGAACCATTCAATATTTTTAAAATGCCTTACCAATTTGAAGAAGAAATAAGTTATATATTTATGTAGTAGCAAATGTAAGTTAGTTTAGTAATTCGTTTTTTTTCCTACTGAAGATCAGATTCTTGTATAGTTCAGCAAATGTCACGCTGCAAGTTTTCTTATTGGACTGAATTTACTCAAGTGTATGAAATATAATGTATAACATTGAATATTCATACACTTTTCTAAAGAAATATTACCAAATTACTATATATGAATTTTGAAGCAAATTTAACTCTAGTACAGTGTCTTAACTCAGTATTGTTTTCCATTGCTTTATTCTTAATTATATATATATTAAATAGTAAACTAATAATTATTTTATTCTTAAAGCTAAAACTTGAATATTGTTTTAAAAGATATAATGAGCAATAAAGTCGAAAAATATAAACAAGGTGATCATAACTTGAATCTTAAATTATTAAAAAAAGAAGAAGAAGAAGAAAATCTTTAAGAAATTACTCTTTCCAAAAACTAATTTTTCCAAACATAATTTTTTAACTAAAGATTTTTACTCCAAAAACTAATGTTCCAATCAACGTCAGATTAGATTCGTTAAGTAAGGAATAAAAAAATAACTAAATAATTTGATTATTTTTCAGATTGAAAGCAAGCAGAAATACTGTTTTTTTTTTTTTTTTTTTAAGAATGCTTTTAATAACAATTTATTGCAGTATAATAAAATAAATAAATCACTATCACACACTATCAATTATTCTTCAAATGCAGTCAAGGAACTCAGTATCTACATGAATTTTTTGATAGTTTAGTTGAATTTTATGGATAAATTATTATTTGATAAAGTATCAACAACATTTTCTACATTTTATTACCAAAGAAAAAAACAAAAAGAAGAATTCCTATTTAATTCATAATATACATATTCTATACATTCCTATTAATAAATTATTTTTAAACTAAAATAATCAAGTTTTATAATTTGATCTTCAGATAAAATACAATAAAGATCAAAAGGAATCATTTTAAAAGATATCGCAGATAACCAGCAAATTGATGTATATAAAAGACTGATCCTGATTATTGGATATTTTTGTTTGCTAAATTAATACTAAAAGATCAGTTAAGCATTTCAAAGTTAATTATTTGATTACTTAATTTTAAATATTAAATGAACTATTTGTAATAAATATGTTCCGAACATGACATTACATCTCGACTTTGTTCAAATGAAATAAAACAACTGTCTGACTGAAAATTATATATGACATTAAAACAGGAAGATGAAATGATTGAATGTTTACTTCTTAGATATTAAATGAATAAATATTCTTAATTTTCTATACATTACGAAAATTAAAAGGCATTTCTAGCTAAACTGATGAAATGTAACTAACAGTCAATGAAAATATTTATTGAATTGCAAAACAATTTATCGAAAAAGAAGAAAAATCAAAAAAAAACTTAACATCTCAACAACTATTAGCAGACTCGGTTGATTCTAAGTCAAAATATCACTTACACTCGGCATGTAATACACCACTAAGCTATGATAAATATACATTTGAAGTTGTAAGTCACTCCAATTAATGGAACCAGAATCTGAAAAAATTACTATAATATGATGTACGCAAATATAGGATCTTTCTACTCCTCAATGATTACTGACTGAAATCAGTGAACCTACATTATCTCCCCTTTGTAAGCTAGAAACTAACCCTCCACACGTGGTGAACTCGGAAAAACTTCCTAAAAGGTGGAAAGGAAATGGTTCCCTCCGTTCCTCCCTGAACATCTGCGCAGGTTCCCGCGCATGTCGTCATTTCTCCCTGAACATCTGCGCTAGTCGTCATTTCCCTCCTGCATGTCATTTCCCGCGATCATTTAACATTTTGCATTGGTCTGTAAGTGTGTTACTGCAAATTTCTCACTGTTACATATTTTGTTATAATATGTCTTCTGCAGAAAAGCAAGAAAAACGGCTCTTTTCGGAGCCGAATACTTCTGTTTCATCAGAAGGAATTTTTGATTCTCAATCCAATCAAAATCTGGTAGAAGCAATCGTGTGCCAGAATTCTGATTCTGTCATGAGTGGTATGTTTGAATGTGTAAATCATTCTAGTGTGGCTGAGAGTGATTTTGTTATGTGTGGTGATAATTCCAACCCTGATTCTGTTATGAATGATGTGGTTCCCTGTTCAAATGATTCTAGTGTGGCTGAGAGTGATTTTTTTTATGTATGGTGATAATTCTAACCCTAATTCTGTTACGAGTGATATGGTTCACAGAACAAATGATAAAAGTGTGGGCGAGAGTGATTTTGTTTGCCCCGATTGTTTTCAGTCTTCCCAAAATAAATACAATTTGAAACGTCATGTATATAAATTTTATAATAATAATACTACATTAATTGAGTCTTTTGAAAGTCAGTGTGCTAATGATGGGAATGTGGCTGAGAGTAATTTTGTGTGCCCTGATTGCTTTAGATACAGTTTGAAACGCCATGTAAATAAAGTACACTCTAATAATACTGAATTAATTGAGTCATTAAAAAATCGATCACTTAGCTACCAGTATGAGGATTGACGTTTATTTTCTGGATCACTTTAAAGACACTGTTTCTAAGAAACACAAAAGAATAAAACTTTCAGTAAATACACTTCAGCAACTTTTTTTTTATTTAATAATTCAGAACAATGTCTTCATGTTTCCTGACAATATACTCAGTTGAAATGGATATTCAACCAATTCTAAACTGCAATTTGAATCTAAGAACTAGAAAAATGAATATGACTGAGGAAACATGAGAAAGTTTTTTCATTGTGAAAATGTACTCTTTTGTACATGTTTTCATTAATGTGAAGTTTCTGTTTACTTATCACCATAAAATTCGTTTGGTTAGTTTTAATTGGGAGGGTACTTCCCCCAGTAAGTTTTATGGCTTTCAGCTGGGTTTTGAACCACTGGCTGAAGACCTTCAACTCTTAAATGTTAACAGGCCTTGGGATGCAATGGAGGACCTTTTAAGTATTCCCAAAATAATTTTTTACTGCCCTATTCCTTGACAAACATCTTCCTTCTCTGCCTGTGTTTTATATGTGTCGAGTGTAATACTTTTTTCTTATTTATATAATAGTTTCTCATTCTTCAGAACCTCTCTTTAATTATAAGATAACTGCAACTCTGATCCTAAAATTGTTCAGGAACAATACATGATACAAAAGGTCCAAACTGGGTCTTGAACCTTTATCTCTGATGCTCGTGATAGGTCGAAGTATTCTGTGTTTAAGAGGAAGTCTGTTTTGGTTCATCTTCCTTGTATAACTGCTTTCCTTTTTCACAAGGCCAACAATATCAAATGTTGTCCATATAATTAATCATTCATTGACATTAATATTGTTCACTCAATAGATTACTACCAGTAGTTTTAATGTAGGAAAATATATAGGTGAAACTGTATCAATCCCAAATTTGAACTACAAGCAATATTTAATATTTGTCAAGTTTTCTAATTATTCAACCCCATGTACATTCACATGTTTCACTGGTCATTTTGTTACATGCAGAATTGTATGAAATTAATTAAACATTGTAAGAAGCTCATCACAATTTAAAAATCACACCACAGTTCTGTGAATTGCCACATGCTGCTTAGTATTTAGTTTATAATTATCAATAACATTTTAATAATAGAAACCTTAAATTTATATATATATTAGTTTATAATAAAATATCTGAACAAATAGGTTATACTGGAAGGGAAAACATAAATCAAAATAATATATTATTTGACAGGAAATGAAAAATAACCAAAAATCAATATCTAACATCATTGCTATGAAGGAGGCCCTCAGGGGCTTACCTACTTCAGGTAAGTACGGGCTTCACGAACCCGAGGGACCTGAGTAATCTATTCCTTTCCCATGGGGTTTACTGTCTTTGGTAAACACGGGGACGCGCCCCCGGGATGCCCTAGCGCTCTTTCTCTTGTTTTCGACCCTTCTTCTGGTCAAATTGGCATCTTTTTTCCTTTTTTTCTTCTCAGGGGCTCATCTTCGGATGAGTACGGGGGATCACGTACCCGAGATACCCGAGTGAAAAAATTGTAAAAGAAAGAAAGAAAAAAAAAATCTATGTTTGGTTCCGATTTTATTTGCAGATTTCCAAATTAGTTATTTTTCTTTCTGTTTGGGGTTGATTTTGCGGTTATTTTATGTTCGTTATCTTTTGTTCCTTACTTTCTGTATTTTCATTAATGTTTATTCTCTTGGGGATTTAAAAATAAAAAAAAATTCATTTAGTACCATCAATGTCAGTCCAAGTTATTATTTGACCTGACCCGCATGTTTGCCGTATGCGGCGACCCGTGCCGGGGGAAAGTGGAGTCTGGGGATCCTGTTGCGTTCCCTTTGGCCCATGCTTCTCCGTAGACGGGGGGCAGGGGTGAGCCCGCTCCTGTCAATCGGCTGGTGATCGCTTCGGAGGGGTTTTTCTCGAACCCCAACGACGTTGCTATAAGGTTAGTGTTGCAGTTAGGGGTGCCTCGGGTGAACCGACGGATCCTCACCCCGAAGCTGTAATACTATACTTCGGTGCCATCTCTGGGGTAAGTGCCGTGCCTGGCAACTGCCAGATGTCCGGCGGGCTGCCTCCCCTTGTTGGACTCCTATGGTGGGTGGAGGCGCATTGAAGTGAACACAAAAAACTACTTATGGATCCAAAACCCTCGTGCCTTGACGGAGGCCCAATTCCGTCAACCTCTTCTCCCATTGTGGAGCAACGAATGTCTGATACCAATAACGCTAGGTTTTTCATCATGAAAAAAAGTGACTCTTTTTCCAACGTTTCACCGTTTTTAATCGAGAAGGCTATAACGGCCAGTGTAGGGTCTGTGAAGACAATTCGCAAGATGCGCTCCGGGGATTTATTTCTGGAAGTGTCGTCTGCGAAGCAAGTTTCCGCCCTTATAAATCTGCGCCAATTAGCTAATTTTGAAGTGACTGTAGCACCTCATCGTAGTCTAAACTTTTCTCGTGGGAAGAATGAAAGAACCCTCTCCACTATAGGCCTATCGCTCTGACGAGTTGCCTCTGTAAGACCCTTGAACGTATGGTCAATGCCCGTCTCGTTTATCAATTGGAAAAGAATCAATGCATTCCTCTGTTTCAGAGTGGCTTCCGTAAAGGAAGATCCACGATAGATAACATCTTGCAACTCGAGAGTCAGATTCGTACTGCTTTCGTACGGAGGAATCATTTGGTTTCTATTTTCTTTGATATCGAAAAGGCATATGACCGTACGTGGCGCTATGGGATTTTACGCACTTTACATTCTTATAAATTGAGAGGCAATTTGCCTCTTTTTATTCAGATGTTTTTATCTTTAAGAACTTTTAAAGTACGTGTCGGAAATATTTTATCATCTTCTTTTACTCAATTTGAAGGAGTTCCTCAGGGAAGTATTTTAAGTCCGACTCTTTTCATTTGTCACCTGTCACCAATTCTTTTGAAACTTCAGCCATCTGTTCACGGATCTTTGTATGTCGACGATCTGCAGATTTCCTGCGAAGGATCGTCCATGCATCTAATCGACCGGCGACTTCAGAATGCAGTTAATAACTTGGTTACTTGGTGTGATGCGAATGGGCATAGTATTTCTCCCAGTAAGAGTAGTTGCGTGCATTTTTGTAGGAAACGGGGTCTCCATCCCGATCCTGACATTCGCATCCGTAATACGTCTATTCCGGTCGTCCCTGACGTCCGCTTCCTCGGAGTAATTTTCGACCGCAAACTCACTTTCCTTCCGCACATTTTACATCTGCGGAAGAGGTGTGAGAAATCCCTCAACATCTTGAAAGTGTTGTCCAACACCTCTTGGGGAGCGGATCGAATTTCTTTACTCCGAGTGTATCAGTCGGTTATTCTGTCTCGGATCGACTACGGATGTATCGTCTACGGATCTGCCTGCAAAACTACCTTGCGGAAGCTTGACCCAATCCACCATAATGCTCTGAGAATCTGCTGTGGTGCATTTCGAACGTCACCTGTGCAGAGTCTCTATGTCCTTTGTAACCAGTTACCTTTGAACTTGCGGCGTAAGAAATTGTCACTCAATTATTTTTATCGCATGTCTTCCGTTAATTTTCATCCAATTCAAACTGTTAATATCAGTACTTCTTTACGGAGACTTTACGAAGCTCGACCTTCTTTTATACGTCCTTTCTCTGAGAGGGTGAAAGAAATCATCAAGGAACTCAGCCTACATGACTTAGTTGTTTAACAGCGAAGTTTTATTAAATATCCTCCTTGGAATATTCCAAGGTTTCTTTACCATAATCCCTTTGCCTCATACAGCAAGAGCACCACATGTACAATTATTTTCCAACGTCTCTTTGCTTTCCATCGGAGTCAGTACGCGGATTTTATTCCGATCTACACGGACGGATCGAAAGGAACTGGCTATGTCGGCTGTGGTGTCGTTTCGAACGACATCAGGCACAGTTACCGGCTCGACTCTTCCTGCAGTGTCTACACTGCCGAAGCTGTCGCCATTTACTGTGCCCTTAAATTAGTCGAAAAATCTAGTTCCCGGAAGTTCGTCCTTTATACTGATAGCAGGAGCGTCCTGGAAACATTGGTCAATCTGGACGATCGCAGTCATCCTACTGTGGTTGACATTGCAGACATTGTTTGTAGTCTGTATAGTAGGGGTTATGTTATTAAATTCTGTTGGATACCTAGTCATGTAGGTATTTTAGGCAATGAACAAGCGGACTCAGCTGCATGTTCGGCAACGAATCCTCTGCAGCTTGCAGTTCCACTTGAGTACATCCGTCGTCACATTTTAAATTCTATTAATCAGGCATGGCAGGAATATTGGAATCTTCAACTCAATAACAAGCTACACTCAGTGAAGCCGATCATTGGAGAATGGCCTGTTTGTCCAATGCGAAGAGCGGATGTCAGATTGACTCGCCTTCGCATTGGACACACTCGATTTACCCATAGACATCTTTTATTTGGGGAGGGTGCTCCCGAGTGTCCTTCCTGCCATGTCCCTTACACGATTCATCACATTTTAATTATGTGTCCGGTTTTTAATGATCATCGCCGTATTTATTTTCAGTCATCTGTTTTAAACCTATCTGACTTGGTGGGGAAAACCCCCCACCATAACTTATTTGCTTTTTTAAGACATATTGGCCTTTTACACCATATTTGATTTTTATCTTTTATGTGTCTTTGTGTTGGTCTCTTGTTTTTAATGACATTAATTTCTAATCGATTTTAACAAATGTTTGGCGCAGCATAGCCTACTTTGGCTCTTGCGCCATAAAACCTCACTCTCACTCACTCACTCACTGCTATGAAGGAGAAAGATTTAATAATGACAATAGGAATTCTATAAGAGATGTTGATTCTCCTCGAGTCAAATTTTTGGCAAAAGTGATAACATGACTTAAACACTGGAGACAATACCTGTTTCCCAGGCATTGTCCTCACAAACTTTCCAAGTACTAATAAATACAACTGAAACTTCTGTTCAAATAATTCCATACATGTTTGAAAAATATAAAATAGATTATGTCCTCCTAGAAAATTTTAAAATGATGAACTTGAAGGAAGATTTCGTTCTAATAGACAAATGAGGGGGGGGGGTTGCAAACTATTATATCAGCTATTTACAATGACTGAAAAGTGAAAGGAAACACAGATTTAAAAGTATGGTGCTTTTAGCAAGTGATAATAATGAAATAAATTTGAAAACACTAAAACCTAGTCATGAAATTCATAATAAATATAGTTTCATTTAAAGGTATGCCAGATTAGAATTTTTATTCGATGACGTATTCAGATTAGAAAATTGTCATGTGTTGTTTTGGGTTACAAACAGAAAAAAAAGTTGAAATAAATTTACCAAGTAAATAATTTAAAAAGCTTGATAGAGGTAAATTGATATTACCCACTCAATGTGCTACAATTACTGTTGCAACTTACAAGTACAAAATAAAGAGAGAATTCAGAATTTAAGGAGAACTAACTCCTTACCTCAGTCTACCAACCATAAATAGGGCATGTGAAGGACCTTAAAGGATAGGTATATGTTTTGTTTTAAAAATATTAATACATATTTATTAACAATGTTTTTTAAATTTTGTTACTACAGAAAAATAGACTTTTAAATTCGAGAACACCATACTGTTTTGTTCTCAAAGTTGATTTCAAAAGTCTGGTCGCCTTGAGTAACACAAGTTCATATCATAATAGAGTAGCATATAAAAAAACAAGCTTTCATGCATGTGCACAGTGGGATGAAAGGGGTAGTTTACTGGAAGTGGTATTTTCAAACAGTCTTTTCTCCATAACAATTTTATTGGAGATGATAATCTATGTATTTTTTTGTGCTGAATCGAATAGTGATATTTGCTTGACAATGGGTGCAAATCGAAAGAAGCTAGTGCTCTTAGAATAAATCTGTTTGATTTTATTTAGTTTCATAAGAAATAGAAACCATATACTCTTAACATAAACAGGTACATTAAACCTTGCACTTACTATATCAACAAAACTTGGGAGCATACACATATTTTTCGGTCATTTTTCTTTCCGATTTTTACTATTACAGAAAAATTTGCCTACAGTTGAAACTTGATTAGGTTTAAATACATATGCATACTAATATTTAAAATCTTCAGTAGACTCATTCTTTCATTAAAATCCACTTCATACTGCTTGATGTAGATAGCTGAATATTATTAAACTGGTTTATTTTATTTGATAGAGATAAGACAAGAAGAGACTTTTCAAATCTATAATTTCTTTAAAAAATATAATAAACTAAATGAAAAAAAAATAGAAATCAAAATTTTAACTTTAAATAAACTTTCAAAAACTGAAAGATGTGTAATAGTTCAATGTGGATAAAGTCGCAGGTACCAGGTAATAAAAGATAAAATTCGTTGAAATTTTCAAAAATTGAATTAGAAAGTATAAAAATTGTTTTAAGTTAATTTCAACCTCAAAAAATGAAGTACAATATTAAAAAAAGGTAAAAAAAATTTAAAAAATTAAATTATATTTAAAATAGCACAACAATAATACAATTAAACAATGAAATTCTTAAAATGTACTTTTAGTTGACTTCCATCATGGGATTCATTTCCTCTGGGAATGCAACATATTTAACACAATCTTAATTAATTCCTGAAAAAGATCTTGTTTTATTCCTGACATATTCCTACAACATTCAAAAAGCCTGCTGTACAGTCATCTTCGGTGACACATTCAGCTCCAGTTCATTTTTTGACAACAACTTGATCACTGTGGTTTGAGTGCTTAAATCCTGGCACCAGAGCTGATTAAGATATTACTTAAAATATCTTCATTTGTAGATTTTCAGAACACTTTTCCGAGAAGGAACTCGTTGCTTTGGTGAAAAATTTTGTTGAGAGCTTCTTGTGCCTCTTTCTGAGAATTTTCCCAATTGGAAGAATAAAACTTTGAATTATTTTCTCATCATGTATCAACACTTTATGCACAGTTGGTGGCATGATATACAATCAGTAGAGCTTGACATAAATTTCAGATGTTTTTTTGGAAAAATAATCTGAATTTTCTGGGGCGAACCAAGTTATTAGAAGAAATTGCTTGCAATATAACTGCGAATCTTTGATGACCACATGATTTTTAATGTAGGCACAGGATCCTTGTAAAACATCCGTGCCATATTACCATCATTATATATTCCAGCACCTTGCTTCACCTGATCAATATGAAGCTCCAGCTCATTTAAAAAAAAAAATTTGGTTCTTTCATTTTTTTCTTTTTCATCTTGTGAAAATGGTTTTGCTGACAACTTTTTGACATCCAGCTCATAAGAAATATCACTTGAAAAATCTTATTTTGGCTTGGAGAGGAAAAATGCCAAATTTTTTTAATGCTCAGCATTTGAAATTATTTCCTTAATTCACTTCAGGTTGTTCATCATTGTTAGTGTAGCACAGCATACATAACAATGCATGGAAGAACTTGTGTCAGTCACATCATTTTGGATTTCACCATTCATCATCAAGTAAAGTTCGTGTTCTATCTTTGATTAAACTATGTAGAGATTAGTAATGCAATATTGATCCTATTTCTTCTTATTCATGATTGATTATTTTTAAAATATCTCTGCGGTACAGAAATTACACAGGTCTACAAAAATGTATTGATGAGGGTCTTGGGTTTTACAAACAATTTACGAGTTGTCTATATCAATTTATCTGATTGGAACAATCATAGACAAGTGCAATGCTGAGTAATCTATATTTATACAATTGTTCGATGAAAAAGGTTGTTTGTAAACACTGGCTAGACGACCCATTACATCTCCATTTTGAAAATAGCTTCAGGTTTCTTTTTCTTTTAATCCCTCATTTATGGGAACTATGAACAAAATTCTCAATGTGATATGGTTCAGAAGAGCCTGAAGGGGAATCTCTGCTCCCAACTCACGTTTTTCAGGATAACATTCCTTCTTGGTTTTGCATAAGATGGATAGATTTTCAATCCTGCTTTCAAAGTGGTATTTCTTAGACTAAAGTACTGTGATTTGGACAGATTTAAAATGTATTTAAGGCAAGTGTATCCTTACTTGAGAAGGAAATCATGTCAGGTTTCTTATCCACATCACATATTTTTTAATACCTCTGAATCATCTGCATTGTCCAGAATTTTGTTAATGATTTTGGCCTTGATATTTTGACCTTCTTGCCTCAAATTCATTTTTGCAGCAAAAAGTAATTATGCTGAATACCTTGCCAACAACTCTCTAAAACTATCCAATTTATGCCTTTCAGAAAGTTCACCAAAAGTTTTGAGTATAACATTGATTACTTCAGGAAACTGTCAAAATCCCTTGGGATAATCTTAGCCTTTATTGTACCAACCTTCATATTTAAGAAGAAAGAATTCTTTGTTGTAATAAGCATTTATCCACTTGATTTAAATGAGTGCAAAAAAATATAAGTTTGTTTTTAAGAAATAAAATATTTCTGAGATAAATTCAAAACAGATGTGTAGAGCAAAATTTCCTCTTTTAGAATTAGATAATTTTGAGACAACTAAGCAGTAATAAGAAATTGAATAATTCACGGTTTGTCCCAAACATTGCTGTTTTTATTGTAAAAAAAAACAAATAAAATCCACGCACAATGATCGAAGTTTTATGGAATACACAACCTTCAGAAAAAACATTCTAAAGTTCAAAAATGATGCCAATATTACAACAAAACGAATAAAGGCAAACGATAATAAATTACAGTAGCCAATGAAAACTTTTGACAATGTTCTTTTTAAATATTAAAAAAAGAGCAAACAGTAAAATAGACAATAAATTATGAAAGCTATTGAGGATGTTCTTTTCAAACATTAAAAAAAAAAGGCTGACAAAAAATTTAAGCAGATGATAAATTATTATTTACCATTGGCTATATTCTTTTCAGGCCCTGAAATCAAAGCGAACGATAAATGATAAAATTAAATATATCTTAAGAAAAATGTGTGACTATTACTCCAATCACAAATAAAATAAATCTGTACAGCATGATTTTACGTAGAAACATGGTGGTTTGCGTTTTTTCGCAATGTTTATCCCTGCGTTTCGTAAAATTCAAGAACCTACAAGACGATGATATTAACTCATTAAGCCAAAAAAAATGTTTGTTTTTTTCGTCCATGTCTAAGAATATGCCCGTCACTGTATGGCGGTAAAAGCCGATTCCTTTCTGCTTGCCGAGACCCCTGATGTAAACACGCTGCGCGGGAACCTGCGCAGATGTTCAGGGAGGAACGGAGGAAACTAGTTCCTTTTCCCCACTAGGAAGTTCGAGTTCACCACGTGTGGTATGGTTAGTTTTCTAGTTACAAAGGGGAGATAGTAAGGGTTCCTGATTTTTAGTCAGTAATCATTGAGGAGTAAGAAAGATCCTAGTATTTGGCGCCATATCATATTATAGTAATTTTTTCTGAATTCCTGGTTCCCATTTTTAATTGAGTGACTTACAAACGTTCAAATGTATATTTATCATAACTTAGAGTGGTGTATTACGTAAATTAAAATTTTCTAACAAAACAAATAACAAAGAAAGCGACAACTAAAACATATTACTAAGATATTTTCTAGAAGCAAGTACATTAAAACAATACTAAATTAATAGCTTGTATAATCTCATGACTGTACTCTTTAAGAATGCGATAGTTCAATCATAAACTCGTAATAATTTAATCGGTTCTTGCTTATATGTGTATATATATACAATATACACATATTGGTGTGTAATCGCATGGCTTAGTGTGCAAACTTTATCTGTGGTGTTATTATTGCCACTTGAGTGTTTAACTGTAACATTGAATCCATGTAATAAAAATAATGCCTCATATTTTCAGAATTATTTGACAAAATATGTAAAAGAAGGAAAGCTTTAAGAAGAATTATTACCAAACATTTTATTTTTTAAATTAACGCCCTTTAATGCTCAAAAAAATCAATGTATTACAAATATTTTGATTTGACATTTTAATAACATCGCATTTTGAAACAATAGGAAGGTTACTGTTGACGGACTTCATACATTTTAATGACGGTCAAGCAGGGTGGACAGTATCCACTCACCAAATTTCCACACCACACCAACATCATGACTCAGAACCTAGACAGGCTTAACCGCCTGTTTTTCATTGAACATATCTCGAACTCACAACTCAATCCCGGCTACGAGTTTGCGACCTCACTAGTCGGCTACTGTGGCCCTTTTGTGATTAAATATTATCAAAAGTGAGATTTAAAAAATAATTTTTAACTTAATTGAACACGTTTGAAAGCTGCAGAGTAAATCTTAAGTTCGTCAAATTAAGGCAAAACTTTCAGTTAATTCATGCATTCGAAATGAAAATAATACGTAACATTTTTTTATATCAAACATTTCTGTGAATCTTTAATCTTAAAGAAAAAAAAATATTAATTTGGTTTTTTTTTTTCAATATTTTGTTTTTTAAAGTAAACATATATCTTAAATTAGAAAAGTTCTATGTAATAATGCTTTTAAATGTTCTGCTTAAAATGTAAAGTGAATTTACTTTTGCAAAATGTTTGGCTCTTAAAAGGCTTGTTTGTTTATTTCCTTTTCTTTATTAAAAATGTATCAGTTTTAATCTTTTTTATTCTAGTCTTTTGTTTTTTTTTTATTGGTTTATGTGTTAAGAGATTTTTTAATAAGTTTTGTGTTATTCTCGAAACAGTTATGATCAATACAAAGAGCCACATTGCATGCTTTAAAGATAATAGTTGTTCTTTTTTTGTATATTCTTTTTAGCACAATATGTGTGCTTTCTTCTTTTCTTTTCGTCAATTGGCCAATTAGAAAATTTATTTTCATGTGTCTTCATTTTTTTATTACTGAAGGCTCTGCATTTTTATGATTTAATTTTCCTGTCAGAGATGTTATTAAATTCATTGCTAATTCTTTTAAACTGAGTTTTTAACTTAGTTTGGTACGACTTATATATCAGAAACACAACAATATCGATGAGGCTAAAGAATAATTTTTTGTCAATTTCCTAGTTCGTCTACCAAAAGTGTAGGTGATGCCCTGCGGTCTCCTAAATCAACATATCCCATGTGCTTGTGGTAATCTGCCACAATTTTTTTTCTTAGATTTGGTTAATCTTTCTTTTCCCAATTGAGCAAAGTCACATCAGATTTTTTTGGGTGTCCATTAACACAATTTTCTTCATCTAAATCTTTCATCAAATTCTCAATCTATATTTCTGCGATAAATTTCAGATTCATTTTAAGAATTCGAAAAATAAACCAGAGGAAAGAAAATTCTATCGCTCATAGACAACGTTAAGTCATCTAATGGAGTATTTTTTCGAATTTGGTTGTTCCAAAAGGTCGCCAATAGTAAGGAATTCGCACACAACTGATAACATTGGTGAAAAATATCCCCACCCAATTACAGACAATAGAAGCAAAGTCGTAAAAAGGGCATTGGAAAGTTGTAAAAGGGTCTGCTGAAAAAAAAGGGGGAGCGAACTGTCTCTAGATAGCTTGGTACAGACGTTGTACCGAAGCCGAAGCTAGCGACAAAAATTTTTTTGGTACAGCATATGTACCGCCGATGTTTAAAGGTTAAACATTAAAACTTTTCCTCGTCTATACATGAGATAAATCACTTTACTTTTCCTAAGCATCTGAATCGATACTTATTCTTACAAATCCATTCCCAACTGAATTTTCGAATGGAATCCTTATTTGTGCAGAAGTCTTATTATCACAAATGCGACTCATCTGAATCGAAATTCTATCATGCAATACTTTTGCTTAACGGTTTTTTCCTTCAAGGAACCAATATCAAATTCATTTATATTTTCTATTGAAGGATGCATCTGAAACATTAAGAAAATTACTATAAATTAAGTTACATTATTAAGTTTTATTGAAAATAACAAAATAAATAAAGAAAGCGTTTCTTTTAAAATTTATATCAGATTTATTATTTCTCGCTATAAGCTCTCTAAAAAAATGAAAGTAATGATTACAATAACCTAAAATTCGATTAAAAATTTTCGTAACTTTTACAATGAAAATCTATAAATTCAATAATCATGAAATGTTATCGTACGGTAATTTTTCATTTTCGGAACGAAAATGCTAAAATTGACAGCAGATTTGATACTTAACTCTTAAAAATGACAGAGAAATATTTTAAATATATGCCAAAAAAATGTAATAAAAATGTGAACACAAAATACTAAGTATTTAGTAAAAAAAACATTGCAGCATATTAATTATCAGAATAACTTTCAGAAACATTTTATGGATGAAATATTTTATAAACGTACCATAAAAGAATAAGCAGCAAAAAGTGAACTGGACTTGAAAATGCTCTGAAAGATAACAATGTGAGATTTAGATTAGATGAAACTTGCCTCCAGAATATTTTATGATTTGAATCAAAGGGAACACTTTCTTCTGTAAATTGGAACATTAAAAATTTTAAGAATTTAGATGCATGAAAAAATTAAAAATTATAAGTAATAGACATATTCCAGATCAGTATAAAGTCGAATATATAACTTATTTCTATGATTTTCCAAAAGCATACAAAGTACTTATTTCTGTCTAATTTAAAATAATCACTCTTATTATTATAAGAAACTATAAATTTAAACTTTCATACATTTATATATACAGAAAACGCTTTTTTTAAAAAAAAAATAATAATAACTTCTATAAAAATAATGATCAAAATTTCTAGGCAATTTTTTCTTCATAATTCTTATTACAAATCATTCTTCAATAGAAATTAATTTATGAAATTTTATTAAGAATGGTATGTTTTTTACTAAATTCCATTAGAAAAGCAAAGAATTCTTAATAAGTCTACCTGAGGAATAAAGAATTTATTAATTATGATTTACATTCTATAAGACCTCCCCCTTTCTTCCTCCTTAATTTTGCTTCCAAGTGCGACATTAATAAAACAAATGAATGAAATGTATAAAAAAGGTAAAAGTTTTCAAGAGAAATTACTATTAACTTATTGCTAAGAGATTGAATATTTTTAAGAAATAAGGGATAATTTCTACGAAAATAAATAATTAAATTTATACTTATATACGATTACAAAAAATATTTCGCACAGAAGTTGATAATTTGTAAAAAAAAAAAAAAAAAATCTGCTCTGTCTTAACTGCCCTCTCCCACACACATTTAAGGAAAGTTTTGTCTACATATTTATAAATATTTATTATTCAGTTATCATAAAATAAAATAAATAAGAATATATCATTCACTTACTCTTAAATAACAGCAAAACAGGAATGCATTCTAAATATCTATTGGTATATATATGCAGATACATTTTATTAAGAATACACATTAAATATTTTTAAGATAATATTTACCAAGTGAAACAAAAACATGCTAGATAATTTAAATTTCTCTTTTTATGAATTTCAATTACACTATTAAGGTGGGAAACGAAGAAATTTTAATGGTAACTAAAATATTTGAGAACCTATAAGAAAGAGATAAAGTTCAGGTTTCCAAGAAGGTATATTTTACGTCCTTACTAGATTTCAACAAACACTACAATACAATCACCACTCAAATCGACAATGCCGAGTCAGATTCGGTAAGAAGAAGTCCCTCTGACAAGAAGGAAAATATTTCCCCCGACTGATACATTAGAAACACGGCCATCCTTAAAGACCTTCGAATCTCCAAATTAACACTCATATTGCTTATCTTTCTAGACGCTCCTGCGAACTAACTACAGAAATCCTCTTACCCAAGCCTTGCCTATCTTTGCACACTGCAATGGAATCCATGCTTTCCCTATCAATCCTTTGAAAATTACTTTCATTGAATCCCACCATAACCAAGACCATTTTAACTACCGATACCTTTTAATTTTCCTCCCTTAAAAAGAAGAGAGCTTAACAGTACTATTATAGAACAATTGATTCATCCTCTTTCTATCCTCCCCAACACCTTTATACTTTAAAATAACTTTCCCTTTTCCTTTCAACCCTACTCCCCTTTGAAATCTCTTCCTCAACGCATTCTAAGGGGGAAAGCTAATATATGATCTAAAAGGAGCTGCAGCAGACTGACCACTTATTTTGGGGGAAGTGGTATCGTTGGTCTGATTTCATTTAACAGTTTTTGGCGCCGTCAGACACAGTGCAGCTGAAGTTTACTGGGGATGAATCAGCTTGAAGGCTTTTAGAAAATGCTGTTGCTTAGGGAAGGTCGAGGGTGGGATAAGCCAATCTCTTTTAGAAAGACGTGCCTTCGGCAAAAAGGTTGAGGGGTAGAATGACCAGATCTTAACTTTCCGGATTTTTTTACTCGATCTCACTGAAAATATATTGAGAACCTGAATTTTGAGTCATATATTTGCCCAGAAGTAAATTAAAATTAATGATATATAATATTAAAAATAATAATAACTTAAAAATACAAAGATATAATTGAAGGAATTTTGTAGGAATTCCTCAAACATAAAATCAATCGACAATAAATGTAATCTTCAATAAAGTCGCTCCCTCTCCCTCTTCTTGGTACCTCATATTCTTTTTTAAAAATAGGCTAAAACTCTTGAAATCATAAGTATTAAAAAAAACAACGCTGCCAATAAATTTTATCAATAGTTTTTAATTTATATTGGCAAAAACAGTTTGATGAACGAAACTGATATCTAAGCTCAACAAATGGAGGATATGGTATTAAAAATGCTATTGTTTGTGCAATTAATTGATAAATATACAAAATGATAATTTTAAAAATCGCTTCTGTAAAAATTGTAAAAATATAACGATAATATTGGTTGATATCGTACAAATAGCAGTTTGTTTATTTTTAGCTATTATTTTTATTTAATGTTTAATGTATGTGTATTTTTGGAAACGAAATGAAAAAAGCTTCCATAAGCACTTTTTTTTCTTGCTACGATACTCAGGTAAAAAGAATTTTGGTTTGGTTTTATTATCGTCGCACTCGAAGCAACACGAGGGCTGTTGGCGATGGACCCCGGTCAAGTGAAGGGAACGACACATGAGCTGGCAATCCCCTCTCCTAACATCCACACCACGCCAACGCGAGGACTTTGAACCCCCTCAGATTTAACGTGCATCAGCCCCGGCTACACGGCGGGTCTTTAGTATCATCAAGGCTTGGACCCGCATATCGACGAAAACTGCCAACCGCGAAACCATGACCATGACCACTAGGCCATTGCGGTCACAAATTTCCACTGAGTAACTCTTTTTCATGATTAAGGAATTGGAAGTAAAGATAATAAGAGGATTACACAACTGGTTTTATACAAATTGCTTATTTATTTTTCCCAGTTTTAGCAGCTAAGTTGGAATAAAATTTAGTTTTTTTCCTAAAAATACAGCCAGCGACCTCAAGTAGAAGTGAGGGGGGGTGGGAAATGCAGAGAAAAAAAATCACATTTGCTTATTAAATAATCCTACTTTTGATAAAACTCAAAACTATTTACAAATTTTCTAAAAGTATTTTATTTAGGCTCTTAAATGCCTTTTTGTCATGAAAAGAAAATCACACCTTTGAAAATCTTAAAAAACCTGATTACAAAACACAATGTAAATATAGGGTTTAATTAATTTCTCCCAATTTGACAAATAATTTTTTGCAAATCGTCTTAATTAGAATACTTAAAATTTGTCTCAGTAGTGATAAAGTGTTTGCCTCTTACATGAAATGTGTACAATTACATTAATATTTTTGATATGAGAATTACAGTAATTGGTTTAGTAGCACTTGATTTATTTTTTATTATCTTAACAACAAATTCTTCCATATTAATACTTTACGCAGAATGTAAATTACAGTTTTGAATATGGAAGAAAATCCAGCTATTGGTTTAGAGACTTCTTAATTCAAATATTCACTCGTTTTAATCAAATATATATTATTTATTTCATCAAATCTGAAGAAACTGTGCATTAATCGTATTAATAAGAGAAAATTTTAAGGAAGAAAATCTAGAGAAACTAAAGTTTAGGAAAAATTTCGTAAATTTTAATTACATCACAGCTCTGAAACACTTTCTGAAGCATTAAGACTGTAAAAAAAAAAAAAAGGTAGGAAGTAAGTTATATTTATGAGAACAATTTTTTTAAATTAATATAAGTGTTTAATTGTAATTGCACTTTGCTTCAATTATCTAATAATTATCTATAAAGTATATGACTTTAGAAAAATCAGCCTCTTTCTGTCTTAAAATTGTACATATGCGAGTATGCTGTTTCCCATTCAATAGTAAATTAATTTTGGTATAACATAATTTATTATTTTTAGTGAATATTTTTTGAAACAGCTGTAATTTCCCTGGCTGTTATCTATTTCGTTCCGTTTGTCAACCATTTAGGGGTGGTGTTATTTTTTCATTTGGAAAATTTATAAGCTACTTGAAGGTGTTTGTGTGAGCTATCATATTTTTTTTTAAAAAAATTTAATATTCCTTAACTGTACCATTTTTATTATACCAGTTCCGATTCCTGTGGGATATAAGAATATTAAATGAGAACTTTTTTTTTTTAAAAAAAAAAAAAAAAAAAAGAAAGAAATGTATCACTATTTGAGCCATATTTTTAAAATTACTCCATTTTCAAAATGTATCTTATTTTTGTAAATATCCATATGCAGGTAGCATAAGTAACAGAAAGCAAAGTTAATATAATGCATTAATAAAAAAATAAAATTTAACAAACCTTTGGTCAAAACTTTCAAATTTGGCGTAACATTTGTTAAAGCCGTTTGTAAAAGTTATGTAAGATGATTATTTAAATATAAATGATATTTAGGTTCCACGAATTTTGTTATAGAGTAAAGATTTGCAGCAATAAGTTGTGCCCAAAATTGAAATCAGACTACTATTGATTGATTGTTTCATTAACTTCACTCTGAAAAGCAATAAGAAAGTTTTTTGCGACGGACCTCGTAATTTTAATTTTGATCAAATGACGAGGTTGACAATCGAACTCGGTCCTACTGACCAAACTTCCACACTACGCCAACGTGAGGACACTGAGCCTCTGCAAATTTAACATGCATCAGCCCAAAATCTGAAGGGGAGACTGGAGGTTAAACTTTCCCTAGAGGGTTTGCGATTCTATGATTTAAAGTTGAGTTTACAAGGAGCTTCAATAAATGTGATTTTTTACGATAAGAATAAATAATTAATTGATTAGTTTACATCGTACGTACTTCATTATATGGAAATAAAATTTTAACTTCTCATTTATGTTTAATCTTTTCTATTAGTGGTTTTAGAAGAAATTCATGTTGTATAAAAATGTTATCGAGGAAAGTTTTATAAATTTAACAAGTAGTTTTTAACATAAGGCCTTCAAAATTTTCTTTAACTTTGATTGTATAAAATAGGATAATTTCATATTTTCATGACGCAAAAGAAAACAAATATTACCAATGCATATAAAACCATACTTAAAAATAGTTCAGTTCAATATTTCCATTATCAATTCGAACTATGAAACTACTTTAAAATTTATTTGCAAGTTATAATGCAATTTGTGAATAATTTACACACAAGTAAGTATCCGTAATTTGTCTGAACGTTACAGAAATGTATTAGAATTATTTACTAATATTAGGATTATTAAAGGACAATTTTTGTGATTTTACATTGTAACGTCGTGATCCCAGAATGCGTCGAATGAAGCGTAACGTGAACTGATCACACAGCTTAAGAGAAGATAATTCTTTATTTTACAAATTGGATTTTAATATTCTAGTTAGGCGTTTCCGCCTAGTTTCCATTTACACACACTGCTAACACATCTAACTACATTTCACAGAGGCAAAAGGCATACAACTACACAGCACTAGTCCAAACACATATAGTTGAAATACCACCAATATCTTAATATCCAATGTAGTTCGATTTAGTTCCAAATTCGCAAGAGAAGGCAATCGCCTCCAACTTCTAGCTGTAACGATCCCTCGCTCCTCCGCAGGAATTCCACTCCTCGCACGCAAGTTGCGTTATCTTCGAGCGTCTTGGCCGCGCAAGCGGCCTTCAAGCTCGTATCAGAGTTCTTAAGTGAAGAAATGTCTGTTTTTGGCTAATAGTCTCTCTGTAAGGTAGAAATCGAGAAGGTGTGCTGTGATTGGTCGGCTGTTGCTGTACTGTATTCCTATTGGCTGGTGGTTGAATCCGGAGTAGATGAGTTGGGAAAAATGTTCAGAGATGTCTTGAGATGGAGATGTAGAGAGGTTGCTTTGCTATTGGTTGATGGAAGGCAGATGGAAGTAATGCCATTGGCTGCCCCTGATGGGTGAGATTGAGTTAGATGTTGGAGGGTTTTGCTATGTCTGTGTGGGCTGGACTTAGATGAATTTAAAAATTAAATATACTGAATAAATTGAAGTTTAAAGTTGTTTTATTAAGGAGGCTGATAAGAGTCAAGTAGAATTCTTCTAGGTATTTTGAATTTGGCTGGGGGATATAATGTTCAAGATTGTTCATATTTTGATTTTCGGTAAAGGGGATGTTTTGAAAGAAGTTTATTGAAAGCTTTTTGACATGTTCTTAGAAAGAAGAAATTTTTAGAGCTTTTCTTATTTCATTATTTCTAATATACCATTTGCTTTGGTTATTGCTCTTAAAACTGAATTTTGAGATACTTCCAGAATATTTAGGTTCGAGTTACATGCAAAAGCCCACACAGGACAAGCGTAAACTAGTATTGAACGCAAAATCGAGGTGTACAGAAGCAATTTGTTTTCTATAGTCATTTTTGAGTTCCGGCAAATTAAGGGGAAGATTTTACATTTTATTTTCCGGAACTTATCTCGCGTTTGTGTTATATGTTGTTTCCAAGTTAAAGTTTTGTCAAGGGTAATACCTAGATATTTAGTTGTCTGAGACCATGGGATGTCAGTTTGATAGAATGTGGGTGGTGGGGGTGGTATCTTTTTTCTTGTGAAAAGAACTGCAGCTGTTTTATCGACATTTATTTTTATTTTCCATGTGTTAAGAAATTTTCTAGTATTGTAAGGTTATTATTAAGTGCTTTTGTGACAGTCTTAGGGTTTTTAAAAGTGGCAAGGATTGCTGTGTCTTCGGCATACATATTTAGTATTGTGAGTGTGTAAGTGGGATGTGTGTCATTCAGGCACAAATTAAATAAATGGGCCTCAATTAAAGAGCCCTGTAGAACTTCCGCAGAAATGTTTCTGGGGCTTGATAGTGAATTTTGTACTTTAACTTGAAAATCTCTGTTTGTGATGTATGAGTGTATTACATGTATTAATGGGTTAGGAAATGTGTAGGTGATTAGTTTGTAGATGAGTCCTTCTAACCATACTCTGTCAAATGCTTTTTGTATGTCTAAAAGAACAGCACCTGTGGTTTTTTTGTTTTTCTAGTCCTGAGGAGATTAATTCTGATACTTTAAGAAGAAGTGGAGTGTGGATAGTTTTTTAGTGAATCCATATTGGTTTGGTGTTATTATATTATTTTGGTAAATGTGTTCTTTGAATCTGTTTAGGATTACAAATTCAGCTAGTTTATCTATGGATGAGAGGAGTGATATTGGTCTGTAGCTGTCTGGTGATTTTGGGTTTTTGCCTACTTTTAGTATGGGAAAAATTATTGCAGTTTTCTAGCATTTTGGAAAATATTGCATTTTTAGAATTTTGTTAGATAGATAAGTAATTATTAGTATGATTTTAGTTGGAAGGTTTTTAAGCATTTTATTTGTTTCTCCATCTTAACCTGGAGCTTTTTTAATATTTGCCTTTTTGATGTAATTTTGTATTTCTTATGGCCAAACTGGTTCAATGGAGTGTTGGAGTGGTGTGGAAGTTAGGAAGGTGTGTATTGAGTTTTTTACTGTTGAATCAATGGTTGTGTCTGAATTTGGTGGTCTGTTGTTTTCTTTGAAGTTTTGTTCGAGTGTGTTTGCAAGTAGTTCAGCTTTTTGTGTGTCAGTGTTTGCAGTTTGATTATTGATAATTAAAGGTGATATACTGCATCATTTATTTTTAAGAATCTTAGTTTGTGTCCAGAGTGAGTTGTCTGTGTGTTTAGAGATTTAAGTTTGTCATTCCAGCTTTTGCTTGAGAAATTTTGGAATTCTTTTTTAATTAAATTTTGAGTTCTATTCATTTCAGTTTTTATTTCTGGATCTAATGTTCTCTGATTTTGTTTTCGTAAATAGTTTTTGAGTTTTATGAGTTTTTTTTTTTTTTTTTTTATGTAGGATGGGGTGTATTTGATGTCTTTGTTTGTAACTGGTATGGATGCCTATTCATATGCTTGATTGATTTTCTCTGTGAGGTCAATGATTTTGTTTAAAAGTTTGTTTGTTGTGTTGATATTTGTAAAATTTGTTGGGTGAATGGTTTCTATTAGTTGTTGTCTGAATTTAGACCAGCAGGTGGTAACTGCACGAGTATTAATTTCAATTGATGTTTGGAGGTTAAAATCTAGGAAAAGGGGGTTATGATCTGATGAGAGTTCAGGTAGTGAGGCAATTTTGTGTTTGTAGTTGAAATCATATATTAGTGCAAAGTCAAATCATAAATTTAGATTTGCCTATTTTACTACGGAAAGATCGTAGCCTCTAATCCTAATAATTTAATCCTAATAATACTATCCTAATAATTTAAATTTTTATTTCTCTGTGCCCTCACAGTTTAAGAAAACAGAATTGTATTTCCGCATATCTCTTTCAGACAGTTTTTCTCTTCTTATTTTCTTCTTCCCTTACCAATTCCATCCTTATAGGTATGTCTTTCTCATTATTTTTCTTTGATATTTATGTTTAATAAGAGATTTAGGGAATAAACAATAACCCACTGGCGCTCATTAATGATCTAATTTTAGTGGTATTGATTAATTATTTCATTAACGATGTACGAAGAATCAACACTTGGCTATTGGCGATATATCTCATTATTTCGAACATTGGTCAAATGAAGAGGACGACACTTGAACTGGAATTCCACTCACTAAACTTCTACATATCTCCAGTGCAAAAACGGGGAGTATCATCAGATTTAAAATGCAACTGCCCCACTTTTCAGTGGATCTTTAGAGAAATATGAACTGGAACCTACGATTTGAGGAAAACATGGCTGACTGGTCAGGAGATTGAGATTGTAACCACTCGGCTACCGTGGCCAATTTTGGTAGTAATCGAGTCATGATTACGTCAAAAATCTTACTTATCAAACAATGGAGTGTGCTTCGAATGAAATGAAATTAAACCTCAAATTTCTAAGACAGTGTGATACTGAAGTTAAGAAAATGAGATTCACTCTAGCGTCATGCTTGTCACTGAACCGCAAATCAGGAATACGGTATACATATCCTACAGATCTCGTGTAGCTTTTACAGGGATTTTAATTTAAGCCAATCCAATTTGGAATTTACGTATGTGTTTAGTTCGGAAGCAGTAATAAAACAATTTTTTTAAAAAAAAGAATATAATCTTTAATAAATGAACTTTACATATTGAAAAAAAAAAAAATCGATAATTCAGATTTTAAAAAAATTCAAAAGTCTCTCTTTTTATTTTATATTATAATAAGTTTAAAGCATTCACAAATTGATACTTTCTTTGTAATAAATAAGTGAAGTACACTATACAAAGTTATTAATCTAAATGATTATCATGTAAATTATTAAAAACAGATTCAAGTGTTTTATGTATATAATCAGCCATTTTAAAATTTTAGGTTGTAAATTTAATTCAATAAGTTGATTCTATTTATTGAATGCACTTAAATACTCTACAGAAACAATAATCAATTATTTAAAATGATTTAAATGGTACCCTGAGATTTAATATATGTTCCTGGTTCTTCTGAGCTTATCAAAATCATATTATTTGAAGGATCCATCATATCTATGGGATAGAATAAACTTTAGTTTTATAGGTTATTCGACTCTGTAAATGAGAGAAAAGTACAACGCTTTAAAATTTAAAAATTCAGTTTTGGCTCATTATACATGTTAATTTCTCATAATAACAATTCACAATTGAAAAGTGTGTATAAATTGTAATTGTGCCTCATTGCTAATTACGGAAACATAATGAGCAAAACGGAAAAAAAAACTTTAAGATAATACCCATGTATATGCTAAAAATCCGATTTAACAAAAACCGTTCCATAACAACATCAAACTTTGATATCATTTAATATAGAACAATGAAAAAATAAGAAAAAGGGAAATAAAAAAAAATTTAAATATTTTGTTGCAATTATTCTTAAATAACTTTATAACTGTAAGAAACTTTTGATAACGAGATAAGATATAACTTAAAAGCGTTCGAACTTTTTTGTCACAAATCATGCTACAATACTCGTCTTTTGTTTATTCAGTAACAAATCAAACACTTTGAAATATACTGCTGAATTTTAACAGATATGTTATGAATTCCAAAAAAAGTTGATAATTCATTCCTGCATTACATATCATTCACCTAGATTCAACTTCTATAAAATTTTTAATCAAATCTTTTGTATTTGAAGAGAATAATAACATTCTTCTCTATAGATTTTATCAATCAAATTTTTATAACTGTTTTCACAGATACAGTGACGAGAATGTGTTAATAATCTTCTATAATTTTTTGAAAAGACATTTCTCGTGTTGTGAATAAATACTCCAAGAAATCAGAAAAATATTGATAAACATTGAGAAATTTTTTGAAAAGTAAAAGGTTAAAAAATTAAATACTTGAAAGAGGAGTAGAAAAAAAAAGTTAACATATAAAATTCGTTAATATAATTTGAACAATAAAATGCTTGATGTCATAAAAAAAAAATCTAAATTATTTACAAGACACTATTAGATGCGAACATATTTTTTTAAATTGAAATACGATTATCAGTACAATTTAAATATTTGTTTGAAAATGCTTTTGTACTGTAGGAATATTTGATTCAGTAGATTTTGATGATGTTTCTACGGTAACTATTTTTTTCAGTTTCTTAAAACAACAGAAAATGTTGAGCTCCATTTTACTCTAGAATTTTCTTCTTTAAAATAACTAAATAATAGGTGTGTTTAAAAATAATATATATATGATTTTCAATTCCAATTTCTTAGAAAAATTTATACTTTTTCTGAAACGTCTGAAATAACCTTATTAGAAACACAACTAACATTAAAATAAGTTAAAGTTGTTATGTTCGCTATATAGCATCCAAATATACCTTGGAAGCTATTAAAAAAAACTTCTAATATTTCCCTTAAATGAAATTCACATTAAATTAATTTTTTTAAAAGCTTATACTAGAGATTTTTAATGTCCGGGGAGAATATGAATAACAAAGGTTTTGAACGCATAGAAATTTGCAGTATTCATATAAGAAATCCATTTTCAAAAAAAAAAAAAAAAAAAAAAAAACCATTGGAATTTATGCTTAATCAGTGTAGAAAAACAAGCTATTGATTGGAGTTCCGTAAATTTTATTGAAATATTGTCAATGCTAGTTCATTGTTGTGTTCCGACCCCAGGTCTCCGCAGCCACCAGGCCATGTGTATTTCCCTCCCTTGGGTGAGGAGAGTAACTTCTCAACTCCCTACCGAGAGAGGGTTAACTGTAACCTTTTTCTCCACTACTCACGTGGGGATTGCCTTGTAAAGTGAAGTTGTTCATATTAAAATTACTATGCCTGTGTATTTCGCAGTGATTATTTGTTTTTATTTAGGACTTTATGGTTAAAAAGAACCTGTTAACAAATAGATTATTCTATTTTTCACATTTATTGGCGTCCGCGACTTTTAAGCATGTCTGTTGAAAGTCTTAGAGTGAAGCAGAAATCGCTGCGTTCAAGTTTCACCATGTGCTGCACTTCTATTGAAGAGGCGTTGAAAAAGGATACTACATTAACGGACTTGTATGCCCTCCAAAGACAAATAATGGACAAATTTACAAGGCTGGATACCGTGCAGGAGCATATTTTGGAATTGCTTCTGAGCGATGATTTAGTGAGTAGTGAATATGAAGAGGACTTCACGAAAGCGGAGAAATACCGCGATAAAATGAATCAACTATCTGCGGAACTGGAGTATGCCGTTAATCAAAGGTTAAATGAACCGCAAAGTGAAGCTGGAATCTCGCATAATAACACTAGAAAATTTAAGCTTCCGAAACTCGAACTAACAAAATTTAACGGTGATCCAAAAGACTTTCTTAATTTTTGGTCGCAGTTCGAGAAAATTCACATCGATTCGGACATTCCTGACGATGATAAAATGCATTATCTTGTTCAATGCAGTGTTCCGGGATCAAAAATGTTCAGACTAGTCAATAGTTTTCCACCAACAAAGGAAAACTACAGCAAAGCCGTGCAGCAAGTCAAGGAGCGTTTTGGTCGAGAAGATCTGCTAGTGCAGATTTATATCAGAGACTTGCTTGGTTTAATCATGCAAAATGCCAACGGTAAGATAAAACTGGAATTAGCCGAACTTTATGATGTTTTAAAGAGCAAACTCCTAGCTCTAGAATCGCTAGGAAGGACGCAAGAGAAGTTCGCCGATTTTTTGGAGCCCCTCGAGGAATCATGTTTACCGGAAACCGTACTACGGGCATGGGAGAGATGCAGGAATACAAACCCGACGTCGGAAGGTCTAGACAGCGGCCGAACCCTCGACAGATTAATGACTTTTCTCCGCAAAGAGGTTGAATCGGAAGAAATGATACTCCTCGCTCGCACTGGATTGGGTTCACCGCAACGTCAGAAAAGCAAAGCCACTGTACAGGAGCCATTCCTGGCTACAAGTGCTGCTCTCGTCAACACAAAAGGAGGGAGGTCAGGCAAACAAAAATTTTGTTTATTTTGTTCTCAATGTAATCACTGGAGCTCTGACTGTCTCATTGGTAAAAAATTGTCGTTAAATGATAAAAAGAGCATTTTAATTAGAAATCGTGCATGTTTTCGATGTTTAAATAAAGGTCATAATGCTCGTTCTTGCAGATTAAAAATGTTAAAATGCATGAATTGTGATGATAAAAGCCATCACACTTTATTATGTAATAAAAATGAAGAATTTGATTTAAAAAATGAGACAGTTGGGGCTACCATTAGTAACTCCCTTACTAATCAGTCTTTAATTACTAATGTGTATTTGCAGACTATAGTTTTAAAATTGTGTTATAATAATAATGAAATGGTTTTGCGTTGTTTACTAGATAATGGGTCTCAAAAATCTTACTTAACTCAGCGAGTAATTGATCATTTGAATCTAAAACCGGTATCAAAACAAACCATTGTTCACGGTTTGTTTGGGGGGAGAGAGACAGCTCCAAGGAAACATTTCTTATACAATGTTATTATTAAGAGTATAGATGACAGTTTTTCTTGTCAAATTAAAGTTCTTACGGAGAATAAAATATGTGGGTACTTACCTAAAGTAAATGATTTGCAGGTTCTATCTGAAATTAAGGAAAAGAGTATCCTAGTGCCTGATTTATGCAATTCTGTAAATGAAATAGACATGCTTTTAGGAGCTGATGTAATTAGTGTAATTTTGTCAGGTAGAACAATAAAATTAAAGTCGGGTCTGATAGCTATTGGTACTATGTTAGGGTTTACTTTAATGGGTAAAACGAGTCAAATAGTTAATGATAATAATGAGATTTCCGTGCCTACCACTCGGGAAAGACAATTAAGTATGTTTTTAAATCAGCTGAATGTTAAAGAATTATGGGACATTGAAACTATAGGGATCAGAGATCCAGTAGAAAATGTTAAAAGTGAAATACAGCATTCAGATATGATTGAAAGATTTCAGAAAAACATAGAAACACTTCCCAATGGCAGATATGAAGTGGCTTTACCTTTTAAGATAGAGGACCAACTTACGGATAACAAAGGTTTAACTCTGAAAAGACTTAGAAGGACGTGTAAAAAAATGAGCGAGAAAAATACTTTGAAAGAATATGCTAGTATTTTTGATGAGTGGGAAGCATTAAAAATTATAGAAAGAGTCTCTGAAACAGATATAGAAACTGATGCTTATTACCTTCCCCATAGAGCTGTGTTTAAAAATTCTGAAACAACAAAAATAAGACCTGTTTTTGATGCAACTGCTAGAGAAGGAAATAATCCTTCGCTTAATGATTGTTTACTTAGAGGTCCTAATTTGATAGAGTTGATACCGGATATTTTGGATAGATTTCGTATGTACCCTATTGGCTTATCGGCTGACATTGAAAAGGCATTTTTGCAAATTAGTGTCACGCCTGAACATAGGGATTTTTTAAGGTTTTTCTATCCTCATGAAAATAAGGAAACAGTTTATCGGCATTGTCGTTTGGTGTTTGGGGTGTGTTCAAGCCCATTTTTGTTAGCTGCTTCTATCAATCACCTACTAGATAATACTCCCTCAAAACATGTAGATATTGTATCTAAACTTCGACATTCCTTTTATGTTGATAATTGTGTGACCGGAGTGTCGGATGCGCAGGAGATTGAGTCATTTGTCAATAAGTCTCGAGAAATTATGTCTAATGGATGTTTTAATTTGAGGGGATGGGAAAGCAATGTCAAAAAAGAATCAATTTCAAAATTTGAAGGGGATACGAATGTATTAGGCTTAACTTGGAATTTGGATAAGGACACTCTAAGATCGATTAATAATGCAATTTTGGAAAAATTGACCGAAATGACCAAAAGAACAATTTTATCGGCTATTCAGGGAATATTTGATCCTTTAGGAATTTTAACGGCTGCTACTCTATTACCCAAAATTTGGTTGCAAGAAACTTGGAAATTGAAATTAGCTTGGGACAGTCCCTTACCACTTGGATTGTGCAATAAATTTGATAAATGGTTTAAAGAAATTTTGCTGCTTAAAAATGTAGAAATCCCCAGATATTGCGAAATAAATTCAGATTCAGATCTTCATGTTTTTGTAGATGCATCCAAAAATGCTTATGCTGCCTGCATCTTTGTAAGGACTAAATTAGCATCAGGTATTAAATTACATTTACTTAGAGCTAAGTCAAGAGTAGCACCCACTAAAACTGTGTCAATGCCCCGGTTAGAACTTCTGGCTTGTTGTGTGGGAGCCAGATTAGCTAATTCTATTAGAGGCTCACTTGATATACCTGATTTAAATATAACATATTGGTCAGATTCCATGGTAGCCCTTCATTGGATAAAAAATAACGGGGAATGGTCGATTTTTGTTTCGAACCGAATTAAGGAAATAGCTAAAATTTCTTCTCCGGAAAACTGGAGACATGTTCCAGGGCGAATGAATCCCGCAGATGTTCTATCTCGTGGATGTTCTCCACGACATCTTTTAGAAAGTAAATGGTTTGAAGGGCCGGAGTGGCTTCTGGGAGATGCTAAAACTTGGCCGACAAATGAGTTACAATGTGAGGCTAAAATTCTCGACTGTGAGAGAAGAAAAATTAAGCTGTGTCAACTTAACGTTACAGATAAGATAGAAATATGGTATTCAATAAAGTTTTCTAATTACCACTCTATTATTCGGGTGATAGCTTGGGTTTTGAGGTTTTTAAGTAACTGTCGTAAACAATTAAAAAATAGAAAATTAAAGGAGCTTTCAACGTCCGAAATTGAAAAGGCCGAAATTACATTATTATGCTCAATACAAAAGGAATATTTTCCCGAAATAAACAATATCCCACATGTAAACACGTTCATAGACGATCAGGGCTTAATTCGGGTTAAAACTAGAATCACGGAACGTAAGGATGATCCCAGTTTCTTGTCTCCTATCCTACTACCAAATAATTGTACTTTAACTCAAAGATTAATAGAATATTATCATAAGAAAAACTGTCATGCTGGTACGCAAATGGTAGTCTCAATCCTTAGAGAAAAATTTTGGATTTTAAGGGCAAGGAGGACAGTTAGAAATGTCATTCAAAATTGTGTAAAATGTAAAAGATACAACGCAAAACCAGTTAAAAGTGAATCTGTATCTTTACCGGCTGATAGAGTAAGGGATACTAATGTGTTTGAAGTGATAGGCATTGATCTTGCCGGACCTCTCTTTCTAAAAAATGGTGAAAAGGTGTGGATTGTTCTCTACACGTGTGCAGTGTATTTGGAACTGGTTACAGCGTTGACAACCAACAATTTTTTGCTGTGTTTACGACGCTTCATAGCCAGAAGAGGCAGGCCTTCAGTCGTGTACACTGACAATGGAACTAATTTCAAAGGTGCTGTCCGGGAGTTCAAAAACCTGGACTGGATAAAAATTCAACGAGAAACAGAGATTCAACACATGAAATGGAAGTTTAATCCTCCTACTGCAGCATGGTGGGGAGGTTGGTGGGAGAGGCTCATAAGAGTGCTTAAAGATCTCTTGAAACGCACTTTAGGGAATGCAGTCTTGACGTACGAAGAGCTTCTCACCATTCTTTGTGATTGCGAATCTATTGTCAACAGTCGTCCTCTGACTTATGTATCTGAGGATTCGGACGACCTGGTACCTTTGACACCTGCAATGTTCCTGATGGGAAATTCATCAATTGATGTGACAGATTTAGATCTTAGTGATTTTGCGAAGTTTCAGAGAAGGGTCAAATTTCGAGCGAAACTTTTGAAAGATCTAAGAGGAAGGTTTCGTAAAGAATATCTAGGGCTATTAGTGCAAAAGGCTCATAAGACGTCTCGAGCCTTTAAAGTTGGTGAGATAGTTCTCATCGAAAATCCAAACAAGAAGAGACTTTACTGGCCTTTAGGTAAAGTTGTCGAGCTGATTCCTGGAAGGGACGGAAAAGTACGCACCCTAAAGCTGAGATGCAACAAGACCGAGATCATCCGTCCTATCCAGAGAGTTTTTCCTTTGGAAATTCAATCTGCTGAAACGGCAGAGTTGGATGTTGTTCCATTGGATGCTGATGCTCCTAAAATTCCTTCTGCTAATGTTGATGTCTCTGAGAGTACAATGATACCTGTAGATGCACCTCCTAATAGGCCTAAGTTGTCGAGATACGGACGTACTATCCGGAGACCCAAGAGACTAAGCGTTTTCAATAACACTACTGTTTTTGAGTCTGAGTAGACTGAAAAAGGGGGGAGGATGTTGTGTTCCGACCCCAGGTCTCCGCAGCCACCAGGCCATGTGTATTTCCCTCCCTTGGGTGAGGAGAGTAACTTCTCAACTCCCTACCGAGAGAGGGTTAACTGTAACCTTTTTCTCCACTACTCACGTGGGGATTGCCTTGTAAAGTGAAGTTGTTCATATTAAAATTACTATGCCTGTGTATTTCGCAGTGATTATTTGTTTTATTTAGGACTTTATGGTTAAAAAGAACCTGTTAACAAATAGATTATTCTATTTTTCACATTCATTGTAATATTAAATGAAATTTTTTTTATTTTATCTTTATTAGAATGGAATTAAACAACTGAATCCCATAAATTTGTTTTTACTTTTCTTGTGACTAATTCAATGTTTCAAAGCAAGACGCAAGTGAGGTTTTTTTTTTCTCCAGTTATGATCTGGAAGTTGTAATTAATGCCCCAAGGGCGAAAGAATTTGTAAGTAAATGTGTTATATCGAAAAAAATCTGATTCGAAATTTTTGTGCTTTCACATGGAATATATATTTTCCATTTTTTAAAAAAATTATTAATAAATGATCAATCATATACTTTAAGTTCGAAAGCTGTAATTTAATGTCTTGAAGTTTTATTACCAATTTGATTTTATCAGCTTTTACAAAAAAGGTAAATGTTTTTTTCTAGTTAAATCCTTAGTAATATATTAAATAAAACACTAAAAGTAGAAATTCCAAATATGTTTATATAAGTATAAAATGGTTAAAAATATCCTTGATTGCAACAATAAAAATTGAGAAAACATAAATATGAATATGTATTGTCTATGTTATTTTTTAAAAAAATGCTTTTAAAATAATCAGAATCAATGACATCCATAAGGAATAGTATATACAGTTTGCATTTATAATCGAATGGCGTTGATTCAAATATTGCTAACTTGAATTCAGCGTAAAGAGAATGCAATAAAATTATTTAAAAAATAGTTAAAGACATTTTGCAAAATGCTTAATCAAATACATTCTTGTCAAATTTGACATGGGTTGAATTTTTTTTTAAAAAAACCAAATTTACTAAAAATAGAAACCAAATAATAAAAGTTTTACAACATCTTATTGAGGAATGATGTTGAAAAATACAAAACTATTTGTATAAATTTACAATGAAGTAAGTTTGTAATGTGTAATTCTATTCAAAGGAATTAAATTGAGTATTGAAAGAGAAGAATGGAATGAAATGTAGAATTATTTCATCTAAAATACCCCAAAATTAAATGAAGTTTATTGAATTTCTTTTTACTTGGAATCAGAAATAATTTTTTCAATTATAGTTTCATATTTGAACAGTTAAGAAATAAATGTAATAATTACATTAGAATTAAAAAACAAAGGAGAAGAGAGAAAAATAAAATCTTACTTGTAGAAATTCAGTCAAAATGTTTTGTTGCTATTCTGATAAATTGATAAGGGAAAGTTGAAGTTTTATAGCGCGAGAGCCACATACGGCTATGCTGTACAAAAAGAATTGTAACTATAATTTAAATTATTGAAAAAGGGAAAAAAGTAAAATTGGTTGAGAAGAAGGAGAGTCGAAACATCGCTATCGTATCCCGGGGGCGCGTCACCGGTATTTACCACAGACAGTCAACTCCACGGGAGAGAAAAAGAACACTACGGTACCTGAATTGTCGTGAACACAAATTGATAAGCTCTATGGCTTTCCATTGTGATTAAATAATATGTTTTCATAATTTTAATAATTATAAACTGCTTCAATTAATAAAATTGTAAGTTCTATATATAAAGGAATGTAGTAAATATATCCTTTTCTGCGTGCATGACATACCTCCTCCTCCCTAAAGCTTACAATCTCTTTAAATTTTTAATTTCCTTAACAGCTTTTAAAATATTCACCAAGAGTGTTGTAAAAATGCAATTAATACAAAAATATAATTGCATTTGGTACCTTTATATATATTTCTCTCGTATATATATGAGAGAAATGATATTTTTTAAGATACTATGAATGATAAATATAAATTGCATTTGGAATTTTTCTTTCGTAAGAGAATATAATTTTTTTTTTAATTCTATCAATTATAAAATATATTTTGAATTTGAAAATGCAATTGGAACTTTTATATGTATGAGAGAATGTTTTTTTTTTTTTCTTTTTTTGTAAATGTGATCAGTTACAAAATATATACTTGTATTTGGAACTTTTTATATGAGAGAATGTATTTTTTTGTAAATAGGAAGAATTACAAATTATATAACTTCATTTGGAGCTTTTTTTTTATTAGTGATTTTTAAATTCTATCAACATTTAAATACTAACAATATAAAAATATGTATAGTAAATTTTTTATATAGCAGGGTTCGAAACTGATACAAAGAATTCGTTTTTTAAAATACAGTTATTATAAAAGGTATAATTGTATATAACTTTTTTATGGAGCGGAGGAAAGCCTCATTACTCAGTTTTTCTAAGGATCTTTCCTACGTCATCGTGTGTGACGTAACGACAATTGGACGACTACACATTGGAACGGTAATTGCTCTGTTTGGCACGTTTCGAAAAAAGCTTCAACCCCTGTAAGTAAAGATTCCCTACAAAGACAATACCTGAGCTGGCATCCCTCTCTGTTAACTTCCACTCAATACCAATGAGAGGACTTTGGGCCTCGACAGATTAAGCATGCAAGCGCCCCTGGTACAGTCTTTAGTGGCCACAAAGCTCATACTTATGATTCCACAAAAAAGGCCAGCCGTAAGTCCACGACCATGACCACCAGAATGTAACCGGAAATCATCATGATGTTTTTCGTAAATACACGCTTATTCTAGTGCTGAAATTAAATTTTCAAACTTTTCCTCTGAAAATGAAACAAAAACACAAGATCTTCTTTTCCCTTCTAGATTTACAAATGTAAGTTATCGGTTTCAATGATAACCTTATTTTGTGTATAGAGTTCTTTTTTAATAGAATAATTTTACTTCTAACACAAGAGTATAATATTAGCCTTTTCCCATTATGTGTCTCTGGAATAGATGATCATCTATATTTGCTTCTTGATAAAGATAAATTATATTACGAGTATTTTAACAATCTTAAAAATAATACTCATATAACAATACATTTTTTTAAAAAGAAAATATTTTTTTTTTTTTGAAATTCTAATGAACTCCCTCCAAGGTTCAATTACGGTTCCCTTATTTTAAAACATTTTTATGTATTTCACTTGGTGTGTGCGTCATCAAATTTTCTATCGTTAATTTAACCAACTTCCCATCAAGCTAGAGTTCTGAAACTTTGAGAATCGTTCTTACTCGCCTAACAGTGCAATATTTAGATACTTGCGACCAGTTTTAACTAATATTTCAGTAATTCTTTTTAATAAACTTTGCCACCATATAAAAACTTGTTTTAAAGACGTTGGTTTTTATTTAGAATTATTTTCCTCTGCATTTAAAAAAAAAAAAAAATTGCAGGGAATGTGAGGTAAAAGCCTTATTAACATTACCAGTTCCTTAGTCAGCAAATGTTTTCGGATATGCAAATCAAGACGTTACGTCATCGGATGATGGATCAAAAGCTTCGCAAAAATTGAATTTCTGCCACACAGCTTTGGATTTGAATCCGTAAGGACTCAAATCGATTTGTTAAGGCTCTGAAGTACCATTTGTAAAAATTCGTGAAATGGCGAATTATCGGCCGCAGATTCAGATATTCATGGAATCAGCGAGATATGTGAATGTTTCAATACGAATCGTCTCTTCGCTACTGAAACTATTTCAGAATTCTGTAACTGTTGCAACTCTAAAAACCTATAATTGTAAGGTGGCCGGGATAATGTCGTAAATGTACAAAAACTGCTTCTCGTGATCTATACAAGACAATAACTGCCAGTCATAAGAAGACTACTCAGCAATTGGATTCAGAGCTTGTAGCCGCCATTGGAACTGATGCATTTCGGCAAACAGTTGACTTAATGAAAAAGGCCTTTGTGCCAGAAAGCCAAGGGTATGTGTTTCACTGTCTTCACAGAGGCCGCGTTACCCCTGTGGTTAATGGTCACGGTATCGCGTTATTTTCGTCAAGTTGTAGGTTCGAACCACGATGTCCCTGAAGACCAATCGCTTGGAGAAGTTGATGCACATGAAATCTGGTTGAGGTCCCAAGATTTCCCATTCGTGTGGTGTGGAAGTTTGGAGAAGTAGATTCGCCAGTTCAGATGTCGTCTTCGGCATTTCACCGAGGTTCGAAACGAAGAGGTCCATCAACAATAGTCCTCGTGTTGTTTCTCAGAGCGGCGTTGAAAAACAATCAAACTCACTCTCTCGTAAACGATTTCCTTGAAATTGAAGCTATTGAGTTAATATTGTGGCCAATAAAATCTCGTGATCTGAAACCGATAGAGAACTTAAGAAGACTATCTTCGAAAAGCAGTTGCACCTGGAGGAGTGGAGCTTAATTCCACAAACTGTGATTAACAATATTGCCAGCATTAAATCAAGTTGTAATATGTGTGTAAAATACAGGGTTTATCACAGACCATATAAAATTAATAAGCCTAATTTTTTCTTAATACTAGTTGTCACATATAATTTTTATTGTTTCATTCTACAGTTTTATATCACATTCAAAGTTTTTTCTTTTATATTAATGTGTTACAATGTTATGTATCATTTTACGAAAGTTCATTTAATTATAGTTCACTATTTTAGAAATCTGTGATTTTATGAATGTAAAGATAATTTTGGACACGAGAATATTTTTTTCGTTTCGGAAATCCAATATTGGTATCTTACAAAACCAAAATTGATACCGATTCATTACAAAAAGAGGATATCAAAATCGCAATTTTTACAGGGTCTACACACAATTTTTCTGAAATTTTAAGATAACAATTTAGTTCATTAAAATATAAACAAGTCTTCATTTTCGTTTCTTAGTTCAATATATTTTGTAATGTGCGATAATGTCCAATTTTGTTCCTAAAAATATTTAACTGAAATGAGTATTTAATAATATATATATTTTAGGCCTTGCAGAGAGAGAGTGTAAGGTACATATTCAATTTCGGAAGCCACCGCATTTTAGTTACTATGGATGTCAGTTTTTTCATATTTTGAGATTCAATATTTTTACCCGGCCCTCATAAATAAGGAATAGGGAAGAGTCCGTTGTTCAAAATAAATTAATTAATTAATTTCTTTATAGGTTTATTTAACACATAACCTTAACAATTTTATTTTTGATATAAACTAAGCATCAAATAAACTTACAGTAGATATATTTTTCGAACAATATAAAGATATGTTGAAAAGCTAAAACTTTATAAATTTTAATCAAGCAATACTGATGAAAATAAAAGGAGCAAAAATAAATAAATACTTGTATTTTTGTGAAGTAGAAAGTAATAAACTGAAAATGATTTTTATTTTCTACTAAATAAGCATACGATTGTGTGTGTGTGGGGGGGTCATAAATGCATCATCCAATTAATTACAAAATAAATTTATTAAGTATTAAATACATAAAAAATAACTATGAAGATATTCTTAACTGCCCCCCATAGTTATAACCAAACATTGAAAATCTGGAGAAATGATCAAAGCAGTAATTTTGTCTTCAGAACTAAATCTCTCAAATCTTTCTCCAGCAGTATAAGATTCCAAATAACCACTAAGAAATACAATAAGAAATGGCAAATCTGGCTCTTTTTCAAACAATTTTCTAAAGGAAGAACAGAAAATTAAATGAATTTCAAACCTTTCAACATAAAGTAATATCTTAAAATATATCACATTCACAAGATCAAATTTTCTTTCTGCTACTTTTTATGTTTCACATTTTGAAATCATTAGCATATTTACAAATTTAAAAGCAAAAAATAAAAAGTGAAAACTTTTAAGAAAAATGCTTAAATTCACAAACACTGGCATTACTTACTGTATCTTGTGAATTCATATTGAACAATATTTTTCACATATATAAAGATAATAAATTTTATATAAAATCTTTAACATCTTTCAATTCATCAACTCCTAAAAAGTAGTAGTATAATGAAAGCTAGCTTTGTTGAATAAAAATGTTTTCTCTAGTCTTAATGCTACAATAAAAAATTTCATTGAAATCAATCAGAATCAATGATGCTAAATGAATTCAGAATCAATGATGCTAAAAGTATTCAAATAAGTACATGAATGTTTACACTTTTAAAAAAAATTTAATCCCCAACTGAAAAATTCAATCATCAAAATTGAAATGAAGTTAATAGATGAATAGAATTGTATTAATCTTTAATTAGCTTCAAGGTTATCAGAATTCAGAACCCTCTGCAACTTTTTACAGTCAAATAATGCAATAATATATTAATCAAAAAAGGATTGGCAGATCTCTAATTTTGTATGATGCTCTTTGAGCTTGTCTTTTTAACTTTATGAATATTAAAGCTTTATTCAAGGTCAACACCTGCACCAAAATATCTGAATTGCAATCAAAAGCAAGATTTTTTTTTTCTTGTAAAAACATAGGAAGTTCAAGTTTCTCATATAATGTAATGAATGGTATTCATAAACTTTTACATTTTGAAGTAATCTAGGGAGAAGAAGAATCACCCTGTTTAACAAAGAAGGAGTTTAATGAAAAATAAACTGTTGCATACAACTCATTATTTAAAAAATGAAAGCAAATATGATATTGCAATTTTTTGTTAAAATGATTCATAATGGTGTGTAGGAATTTAAAAATTACTCAAGTAATCACAAACTTCTTACAATAATCAATAAACAACAAATAGAACTTCAAATTAATTATTTTTACAAAATTGTTTAGGTTTTAGAATATTGAATTTTTATTTGATATCTACTAAAATTAATTTTTTCAAGTATAATACATACTGAAGCTAAAGTTTCTTAAAAGGAATTTTGAGAGGTGCAATGGTTCTCTTCAACAGCAATGACAGATGTCAAAATGCATTAATTACTAGCTCAAATAAGACAACTCTTTTAGTCTAGTTGGTCAGAGCAACAAAAAAGTGACCGGTCAGACTTCAGGCTCAGACAGGTTTTCTTCAGACTCAGTGGTCAAGCATTCGAAATGCCACCAGCACACAAGAACAACTCTCTTTCCCTCCATGGAGTTGAAAACACAACCAATGCTGATGTGGTGACCCAGTACTTGTAACACTAGATGTCAGCACAGTCCAGAACTACTGGTTCCATGTGCACCTGATGCAAAAGGCCTCAGTGTGTCTAACTAACACAAATGCACATGAATCACAACTAGAGATATTCAGGCTACAGTGCACCTGCCGACAAGATCCGGCACTAAACTAGAGACTGTGGATGACGTCAAATGAGAACTGTTTAATGTAAAACTCAGTATAACAGGGAGGAGATGTAATCAGTTGCAGTTCTGACTGGAAAAAGGATCTTTTCAACAAATATCATTTGGAATGTTTCTCTTCATATTATCAGGATGATACTGGAAGGGGTGTATGCAGTGGCTCTCTTCAACAGCAATGACAGAACTTAAAAAATGCCTTAATAACTAGTGCAACAGAGATCTCTTTTTGCAAGTTGGTAGCTAAAAGCAACCGGTCAATTTTCTTTGGACCTACTGGTACAGTGTTCAAAACAGCCACCAAGGTCAACCCTCTTTCCACAGGGTTGACAATCATATACACTGAAGAGATATTAAAAAAAGTTATTTTAATCTAGTTTTAAGAAAAAATATCATGAAAAATTAATTTTACTTTGATTCCTTCAGCAAGCTACAGACTTCATCCCCATCATGAAAACCTAGGCAAAAGTCAACTTTCCATTCTTCTGTAATAGTGGGTGATTTTGGGTTCTCGAATTGCTGGAGTTTACTAGCATCTGAATCTGGAATACTAAATAAGTATAGTTAATTACAATATCTAAGATCATAAAATGAATTAAAATCACAATTTGCAAAGACATTAGATTTTTTGTTAAATAGGGGAACAAAATGCACTTACTCACAAATATTACAAATTAGCATCCCAATCCATTCCATTAATTCCTCGACTTGAAAAGAATCTAATTGTTTCAGGTTCATGTTTGGAAAAGGTGTGGAAAATTGTCTGAAATTAGTACAGTATGGTTCACAAGTAATGCAATCATATCCTTCTCTTTCAAAATAGTCTCTAATGGATTGAGGACAAATATCTCCTACATGAGTAAAATCATGAATAAGTAATAATAATATTTATTGAGAAATACTCAAAATAATTCATAAAAAAGTGTATAGTGAAGTTGGAAAACATTTCTGAAAGGATACAAATTTAATTAAAAGATACTGAATGCTTATTAATCAGAAAAACTAAGCAAATTTTCTATCCTTATTACAGATTTCCTATTTTTAAAGATATTTACACCAATTTACATAGCTAATATTACATAATTCCAGAAGATATTGAAAAGAGGGAAATTAATAAAGAAAAATGTTTTATCTTCTTTCACACAAATTATAAGATTATGTTGCACAGACAATAATGATAGACAAAAATTTACAGAACGTGATGAGTTATGTACTTATAAATGGTCTTAAACGTATAATACTTTGACAATTTTCCACAGAACACTCAAACTCTTCACCCCAACACAATTTAACTTTGAATTCATGCATTGGACTTTTCCTTATTACAAAATCATAAAAAATAAACTTTAATTTAAACATTTTTATACATATGTGTAAAATTATAATTACAAGCGGGGGGGGGGAGGTCCCCCAAATCAGTGTAACACATCGATCAATAACTCCCGAGTCTAAAATTGGAAACAACATTTTTTTTGCAAAATTTTTTTTTATTCATCAACATAACACCTTTTGTTAATCACCTTTTAGGGTGATACAATCTTTCCAACACTTTTCCAAATCTTTTTTTTGTTTTTTTTCCCAAATAAATTTTTTTTTTTCGCAAGAAATCTTTTTTGTTGCGAGTAAATAGCGATAAACAGCTTTCTGAATCATCGACTCGTTGCTGTTTTTGTTCCATCGAAAGCAATCGCGGCACCCACTTGGAAAAAACCTTTTTCACTTCACTTGAAAAAACCTTTTATCTGGTCCGATCGACTTAAAATTTTGACACGTTTCAAGCAAAGGTTAGTACTCTAGAAAGACCTGATTACTGGTTTACTACGAGCGCCATCTCTGGTTTAGTCTTTGGAGTTATTGATCGATGTGTTATATTATCAAAAAGAGTAAGAGATTACAGCAATAGCTGATAATAAATTTAAAATGAAATATTTTTATTTTTACATAATCTCTTCACCATATTTAAAATAGCCGATACCATATTCTTAGATAAAAATTCTTAAAAAAATATATCACTGTTTCATGTTTCTGAAATAAATTAAAAAAGAAGGGAAAATCATATATATACCTTCAGGTTTCCACTTGAGAAGTACATCAAATTTTATATCCTTTAATTTATCAAGTTCACTCTTCACTAAATCATATAGCTTTTCTCCATGGTGGAAATTTGATAATTTTGTATCAATTATACAGGCTTGCAGGGAAAAGAAATAGATTAGTCGGAGATAAAGATTAAAATTGCAGTCAGTAAACATATTAAACATTTTGAATAATTCTTAATGAGTAATTTATATGACGACATTCAAATAGTTATTAATAGATAATTGGTATTGTTACACAGATCTTAATTTTTAAAAAATCAATAATTTTTAATACTGTATTGTTTTATCGG
>BMAW01078272.1:0-44046 GCA_019974015.1 Nephila pilipes | reverse complement strand
GGGTGGTGTGTATCACAGTCGTATAATAATTGTTTGAGTAGACATTTAATTTCTTCTTTAATATTAATGTAACCAAATAAAAACAAGGAACTAAGAATAAATAAATATCTAGAATTTCCATTAACAATGTAACCATTTACATATAAAATACCCATATATAAACCTTTTTATGAAAGCATTTATTTATAAATCTTTTTACATATAGACTTTTAGGAAATTTTTTCTTTCTGAAAAAATGACACTCATGTAAATAAAATTCATTAGAACTCTTTTATATCTATTTATTCGATGAAAAACTTTATAAAATAATCATTGATTCTCATGATATTAGTTCTAAATAACGGAATTACAGAATTCAAATAATTCCCAAACTATTAAAGTCCAAAAAAAATAGCTTTGTCAAATCAAGCAGTGCAAGGGTGTATCTGATTCGTGAGTTTAAATAATAAACAAATGTACGTGAACTATTAGATAAAAAAAAAGTATCTTAACCGGCAACGTCGTAATAACCAACTCTATTCACAGAGTTCATATAATTTCCAAAGCTAAACATGAGCTTTTAAAGGAAAAAAAATGAAAGTCAGTTTGGAAACAGTACTTGCATCATCATGTTATTAGTTAGTTATAGAGATAAAATCCTGAGTGTTTTTTCTGACATTAATTCATATCGACTCTGCACGAATAGGTAACCACTTGAACTTTGAGTAATTGTAATAAATCACCATATTCATACCTCAAAAACAAATAATTAAATAAATTAAACGTTTCATTTTAAAAAAATGAATGAGGTTCTTTTCTTTTGTTATGTAAAGTATATATTGATCGAATGTCCTTTGGTTTCATGAACAAACTATAATTTTTAAGCATATGTAACAAATGGGTTTCATATTACTTGGGAAAAACGCATTAAATATGTAGAGGATCTAACTACTCTCTTTGACGTGATACGAAAGTTAAACACATCAATCAATAACTCCCGGATTTAAAATTAGGAGATGGTTGAGGTAATTTAGTGGTCTGGTCGCGCGGCTGTTGTTTTCGCTTCGAGTCGTGGTTTTCAGCCTTGATGCGTCTAAGACCCGCCATGTAGTTAGCAGGGGCTGATGCTCGAATTCTTTCCAAGTACGACTTAAATAAACAATCAATCAAACCATTCAGAAATAAGAAGGTTCCAAAATTCTCTTTCTGGCGCAATATTTCAGTTTCAGTATCTTGTATAACTGTCGTGATTACTGAATGTTTTTACGGCACATCACCCTTTTTACAAATACCCGGTAACAGGATTTTACTTTTCGCGATTCTTTCTTCAAGTATCTTTTCAATGATATTATTAACTAGAAGTAATTTCTCGCAATAAGTGAAACGAAATTTATTCAGATAAGATTAAAATTAGTGATATTACTTAATAATTCGTCTTGAAACCTTATACATTGTTATTAATGCAGTTTTACAGCGTGCACGATATTTTCTCATTAATGCAATGAATAAGTAATTATTTTTCGTTTCGAACAAGCTTTAAATTTATTGGGAGCTTCTCTAAATATAGAATTTTATTGTAATTTTTTCGGAATAATCTTCTTTTTATCAGAATTGATGGGATTAATTTTTCCTGCCACGCTTTTTTGTTGCTTAAAAAGGGAGAATCATTATTTCTTATTTATTTCATTCATTCACAGCAGAAGATGAATTCCTAATAAATTTGGTTTAGAACAACCCAAATATTGTATAAAAAGTACAAATTCCGCTTTTTAACCTCCTGCTAGGCTCATTTATTGAATTATTCTGAATTACACATTTTTTTACAGCTAATATAAAAATAGAACAAAAAACTTATGAACAGCGGTGTAAGTGATAAATCAGAGCATTAAAAGAATACAGAACGAAAACAGTTTGATTTATAATTATTCATTATAAGACAGAACAAGGAAAAATATATTTTCAAGGTAAACAATTGTCAAAACTCATTACATAAATTAATTTTGACATTCGAAAGGCAAAGGGGATTTTTTTTTGTACTTGGTTATTTTATTTCCAACTAGTCATGGTTTAGAGTCCTGATTACTTTGAAATTCCTTCGTATAGAAGTTTTAAGGAAAATTAAATCCTTCGAAAGTCTAAGTTAATCCTTTGGTAAGATGTGGAAGCTTAGAGAGGGTGATGCCATTCTCGGCACTTGACCATAGTTGAAAATTACAAGGTTCATCGCCAATAGCCTTCGAAACGCTTTTAAGTGCGACATTAATAAGCAATCATTTAAATTTCTAACAGGTCAGTAGATTTTTTTGCATAACAATGAATTTTAAAAGCTTTTGAAACTCAAGAAAAAAAGTTGTATTATTAAAAATATTTTATCAATTGATGTTAGTTAAAAATTCGTTTTGCATTGAAAATGTACTTTATAAATACTATTTTTATTACAAACTTTATTGCTTAGTTTAACATATATTACATTTTCTTTGAAGCAATGTGTGAGTGCATTATTATCTGAATGCTAATAATTAATTTCTCTAAATGGATAATTTTTAAAATAAAAGCTCTAACTCTGATTATTAGGGGATTTTTTTTAAATCACTGACTTCGTATGGGATACACTACATAAAAGAAAAGTATAAATGAAAGTCTGCTATATAAAACGGAATATTCACTTAAAATTAAAATTTACAAGCAGAACAAATACAAATAAATTATGTGTTTTACTAATACAATTAAGTATGTTAGAAAAACCCAATGTCTTGTTAAACTCTTATCGATAGGGATTCTCATCAACCAAGTATATGAAATGAAGAACTATTGACTGAACATACTAAAACCTTTCTTAATTGTGAGTGAAATCTCATTCACAGTGTTATGAGCTCCCCCAAGAGTATATTCGTTGAAAAAGATATGTTTTATTATTATTATGTATTCATCTTGTCTTTTTCATGGAAAAGGGATCCAGCAGGAAATGATTGTAAAATGATTCAACTTGTGTGAATGATTACTGATTTTTAAACCGAGGTACATAGCTCTAGAATTCCTTAAAACCAGTTTTATAAAACTTTGAAAAGCTCAAATCGATCTTTGCCGTTTAACTAACTTATCATTAGTCTCAGTTTGAATACCATACAAAAATTAAGCTCCAAATACAGTAACATTTAATAAACATAATAAATTTATTGGAAGCGGGGGATAAAATGTTAATCAAAAAATAATAACGAAGTTAGAACATTTTCATGAATTTGAATTCGATGATGACGTTGAATCGTTTTTACCTTCAACAGAGGATAGTTTTATTTTCCTTTTAAGTTTAATCATGTTCATAATATTACTATAAACAAACTAGAATGATATAGATCTCTTCTCTGTGTAATATATAAAATTACATGAGGCAGTGTTTTACGCCTTTTGCATAAACATTTTCAGGAAATGAACATAAGTTCATTAGAAAGAGTCGAATCTATTCAACAGAATAAATCATGCTAGGGACTAAAAATATAAAACCGAACTTCGTCAGATATGTAAATGATGTTATATTATATTAATACTATGTCATTGCATTGCATTAGTTGATAAATAACCTAGATCATCTGCTAATTAAAGATCAATACTAGCAAAAGGCCAATTTCAGGAGCAGACGTTTTTTGTTAAGGGATTCACATCTGTAACTGGAAAAATATATTGGAACTATCTAAACAGTCATAGAACATTCGGACATTTCTAATACGAATTTTGAGAAGTGAAGTTGACACAAGGTATCAGTAATTATTCTGTGTTAAAATCGTCAATTATTCTACACCCACACACAGTCAAATAGTCTATTATCAAATCGGTAATTTTTTATGAGATTAAATATTTCCGGGTCAGCTTTTATTCAGTTGTAAAATTATTTCTTACAATTTTCAACAAAATTGTACGTATGATATGTTGTGTTTAATTCTTTTCAAAAGTGAATAGATTTTTTTTACCAAATCTGTATTGGTAGAGATATATTTTTACTGCTGTTGGTTTTTTCTAAGTAACAGAAAGCTTTACGTAAGTCACAACACAAAAGTACTTTTGAAGGACAAATTTGATACAAATTCATTTAACTAAATAATTAAGTTAAGTAAAATATTTAAAGAAAACTAAATGTGTGTGCTTATTATAATTGTTTATTAGTTTAATTTAATCATTCAAATTTTGAGGTGTAAAAGCATTCGTAACACTTATAATTCAGATAATTACTAAATGAAAAATCTTGTATATACTGATGTACAGTTACATAATCCTAATTACTAATTACATGAGTATTAACATAATTGTGAAATAAAACAAAGGAAAGTAATTTCTGAATCAAAATTACTTTATTCCCTTCAAAACATATCTTTCAAAGCAATAGAAGATTCGAGTACTTTGATTCCCAATTACTAAATTAATATGTAGATTGCAGATTTGTTCGAAAGAGACTCATTAACATAAAACCTAAATTAGAACTAGAATAGTTAAGATAAAAGTTCTGGGAATTAATTCTTTTAGAATGTAGATCCTTATTTTATGTTACAGCGATTTGATCTCAAAATTGAATTCATTCAATTAAAAATCTAGTTAATAAAGTTTGATGACGTGGAAATCGGGTAGAAAACTCTGACAAAGAATAAAAGTTTAACTTCTTGATTATGTTTGCTTTGAGAATCGATTCAGTTGAGAATTGAGCTTTGTCTTATGTCTGGAATTAAATAAAAATCAAGTCTCAGCGAAAGTTTGATTAAATGGAAACGTTATAAGCTTTTACTCGTACTTCTAAGAAGATCCTATTCTTTGAAATTTTGCCTTTCTAAGTTATCTAAAAGTAATAAAATGGTTCCGTCATAAATTATTTAATAAAAAAACTACATTATTTTGGAAAATAGGGAATACATGTTTATGTAAGAAAGGTAAGAATTCAATATGGATTTACATAATATGTTAACATAATGTAACAAAATCATGTACTAAAGTTTTATAGAAATACATAATCTTCACGAATATCTTGATCAATAAAACAATAATATAAATATTAAATAGATTTATTTAATATTTATTTATATTGAATTAGTGATAAAAATTTATAGAGAAGAGTAAACTGAGTTACAATGAAACTTAAATACGGTTGAAAATCACCCAATATTTTGTATATGTTGATTATTATTGATGGTTAGTATGTTGTTAGGGTTAATAATATATGATGGTTAATATAATTGATGGTTAATGTTAACATGTTATAATTTGGATATAATAGAATTTTAAAAATGTGTGTTTGAAATTTTATTTAGCATTCTCTTTTTTTCTCGCCTATTGTGCAAGTTTATAACAATACCTGATATTTTTACCTTTCAAATGTAATTCCTATTTCTCTTTTAAATTATACTAACATTTTAAATGGTGCTACTTTTATCTTCGACTGAAAAAGCTCAAGAAAATACTATTTTTCTATTCTTCCAGAATTTCATTCATCTCACCTCTGATGAAGTACGGGGTGTGGATATTAAATAAGGAGACTGACGCTGCTATAGAAGAAGTGCGCATCCACCAGTGATCAATAGCTGCTTAGAGTGAAGCCTTCTCATACAAATCCAGTGCATCTTACTTCGATAAACAAATCCATATAGCCTTAGTCTCAGTTTACATTGGAGTTATTCTATCTGTTTCCTAAGGTGAAATCAGTGTTTAAATGAATAAGATTTGAGTTTCTTTGAAACTGTGAAAGACAAAATGGTACGCGTCCTGAAGGAGTTGACATTAGTAGTATTCCAAGACTATTTTGAACAATGGAAGATTCGCTGTAGGGATAGAGAATGATGATCATATGTAAATATGTATGACTTCAAAATAAAATATTTTATTGTGTCAGTCTCGTTTTTTAATAGACCTACCTCTTATACTAGAAATAGCAAAATTAGAGGAAATTTTTAAAATAAAATGAACAATTTTTCTAAAAAAAATTTTAAGTTTCGAATATCGAGGTTTTGCTTAATTTTAGTATTCATATATATCGACATTTTTTTTTTATTCTTTAAAATCAAGTAAATTATAAAAAAAAAACCTTATTTTGTTTAAAACAACATTTAGAATATTACAGTATAATTAATATTAAAATATTACTAAAAATGTAGGAGTAGGATCTTAAAAATAGAATTACATGGTTAAAGACAGCGGGAGTAGGGTTCTTTCTTTTCAATTAATGTTTTCAAAATTTGACAACAATGCATCGAAAATGTTTCACCAGAAATACTTTTCTTGAATAGAAATCATATATGCCATCCTAAAACTCAATTTTTAAATGCATGAATGCAAAAAAAATGTTCAATGGAATTGAGTTCCCTTAAAAGAGTTGCACCATTTAAAGAATTAAAATAAAGATACAGCATGTAGTGTATATGAATTATTATATATAAATTTAATATAGTCTTATGAGACAACTATAACAACCTCTTTTTTAAAATATTGGAAACTTATTCATATAAATTCCGTTTATTCTACCTTTATAATTCATGTGATTTATTTATGCTTGTTTATATGCAAATGTTGGTACAAAAATTTTGATGGCTCATATTGTTAAACAATATGTTAAATAAGAAATCAATAGGATAGACTGATTATCACAAAGTGATTAAATGTCATACATTAAATATATCTCTTAGTTTGGTTCAAAGTCTCTGAGATCAATTTTAATTTAAAATTTAGAATCAAGAAGACTTTTTCCAAAGTGAACTGGATCACATCCCTTTCGAAAGATTTCCTTCCAGTCTTTTCGGATTGAAGGAGGCGAGTCTTGGGTCTTTCCTAGTATTTCTCTTCAACTGACCTTGAAGGATTTTAAATGATATTATTTTATTTGAGAGCCCTTATTTATAAGTGAGTCATAACATATAAATTCACATTGTTGTGAATAAATTGAAGTGTAGTGATCAATGGAAATAGATAGGAAAATACAGATACTGAGGTTGAAAACGTGTTCTGATACCCCAACTAGTTGAAGTTTTGATAAAGTTTTGTGCATCCAATATTAGGAGTAGTAGGTTTTCAGTTGTTGGATTGGTGAGACTAGAAATGAATCCAGTATAATTGATCCCGAGTCGAATGTTATTTTAGAACTATTTGGGTAAGTAGTATTTTTTACTTGATCTTTGGTTGTCGCCGGGAGAAATTTATCTGATTCACAATCATAATAACAATATTGATTTTTGATCATTCTTAGATAATAAGTACAGTTTAAATAATTGATCTTTTGATTATTCATTGAACTCATTACTTGTTGACTGAACTTTAATTGAATTTTGATTCGCCCTCTGTAGTAGTGTAGCTGGAGTGAGCATAAATACTTCTGTGGCGTATATACTACTGAGCATATATACTACTCTACATATGCCTTCCAATTCACGAAGTATATGGAAGACTATTTTTCGTGTGTTCCTCTTAACCTTCTTACTCTTCTTGAAAATATACATTTTGCTGGTATGGGACTTTCAGTTCTAGTTTAATTATTATTTATTTTACGTCATAATAAATATTTTAACTGAACTTTATTTCATTCCTTTTTTTTTATTATGAACAGAGGCGTTACTTTTTGTATGCCTTATAATTCACATCTCTCTCTATATATTTTTCTTATTTATCTCCCTTTCCCTTTTTCCAATAACTTAATTATTCAAACCATGTTAAGTATTTGAACACTTGAAAAGTAATATATTTTTTAATAATAAAATTTACTATGCGTTACATCCATTATTCTTGATATATTATGCAAGATAAACCAAATTTGCTGCCCTCATTTGAAAGCTTTTGATAAAGAAAGCTAAAAGTGTAACCAATAGCGGATACAAGGGGGAAACATGGAGCATATGCCACTCTGTTATAATTTCATGCACATTAAAATTACTATACCTGAGTAGGAAGCCTTAAGCAAATTGTCCCACACAAATTTAAAAGTATTTAGATTATTGTTTCACTTCAGAGTTATTTGTTGTATTCGGAAATTGGACCGAGCAATCAATCGTGATATAGCTTTTTTAGTTCTTGATTCCAGAGTTAATTTGTAGTTTATTAGCATGAATAATAAACGAAATAAACAAACACAGTAAGTATTATGAACTTTTTCATGAACTAAAGAATTGTATTCAACCCGTTGTTGATTTTGTTCCTTCCTATTTCTAATTCCATCACTACATGCAGCATGCCTCGAGTATGTTCATCTATATGTTTTAGAATCACATTTTTTGCATCTTCCCCTTTTAGGTGTTCTGATACTTTTTTAATTTTTTCACCTGTAGCAATTGTTGATTTTTAATCTGATAGTATTTTTATCCTAATAATATTTGCGTGATTTTTAGCCAGCTATTTTTCCAAATTATGTAAGAAGATACATATTTTGTACAGCTTGTTTTGATTGCAAGAAATATTTACATGAATAAAAGCAACAAACGCACTTATAAAGGTTAGGTCAGTCATATTGCAGGATAAATACAGAAATTTTCTTCTAGTTCCAGTTTTTGTGTATAAGGGGCAACTAATTTATCACGAATAATTAATTCACTTTTAGATTCATTTTAATGTAACTTATGCCTAAAGTTCGTACTTAAAACTTTGTTCTTCTTTCATGATTGAGAAGAAGACTTTCAATTAATTCTCTTTCAGCCTCAGTATTCCGTATGAAACATATTCTTTTAAAAACCACATGATATGGAAAATATTTTTGTCACGTGATATCTATCGAACATTATTTGAAATGCCGATAATCTAAAATTACTAAATTAATATTTTGTGCATCCCTAGTCATAATAATGATTTCGGGTGATTAGACCCAGTCATGCTAAACTTTATTTTCTTCTTTAATAAGAAAATATTCCATTTCTACAAGAAATCAAGAAATGAGTTGATTTGACCCATTCTAAGTATGGAGGTGAATCGAGACACAGAATTGCCAATCTAAATTGCGTGAGAGAGCAAGTTACTCGTACTTAAAAGAGACAACAATGATTATCTATATCTTTCACAGACTAATTTTAGTATCCATTCGAGAATAATTGAAGACGTGTGCTAATCTAAAGCGAACAAAGCACCCACTACTGCTAATCTAACATTGTTGAAAGACACATTTACAAATAAATCATGGTTTATCACCATGTATTTAGTCACATTGACGTGCATGATGGAGCTTTGTCTGCTGAAAAATATCAGTAAGTGATTCTTGCCCCTTATTTCAGAATATATGGCGGCTTGTTATTAATACATTTACTTTAATGGAGGATAATTCTCGGCATCCCAGGTCTAGGCGTCTAGGTGTATATATTAGAGCTGATGGATTTGTTACCTATGGGACTACTTTCGCAGATAATTTGGTGGAGGATAACCGAGGATATCAAATGAACTAGAACAGTTTTTGCTCCATGCATGGATGCTTGTTGTGATTAGCAACATCTTTAATGAAGATATGCTAATTTGTTACCCAAAATGCATTATAAGTAGGATGGAACACCATCGTTAATAAAATGAAAGCTTTATTATTTTTTCGCAGGAGTCTGCGATCTTTATTTTCATTTTTTTAATCGAAATTCAAACTTATTGCAGAATATGTAATCCTAAATAACTGTTTAATTATTCCACTAACGTTCCACCACTGAACATAACTCTTCCATTTATAATATATTTAAGTGTATTTGTTCTGGAATAAGTAAGTAATTTTCTCATTCGTTAAATTTTGGAAACCATTGTATAAGATGGTATTGTTTAAATTTATTACTAAGAAATGCAAGTGACCGAGATATTAATATCTGGATAGTTTATAATACATTTTAATACATACTCATGCATATATTGTTGCAAATTACAGCTATTAATGCTGTTTGTTTGGTTCCAGGTAGCCGTAGATTGAGGTAATCTACACTAGAAGAAAACTGCGATTATTATTCTGTAGTTTCGTAGAATTTTAATTACTGCTAAAATGATCAAGATTCAAACCTAATTTAGGTTTTTCTTTCTATGTATCCGCATAGTCAACATTCAGAGTTATATATTTCTCTCAGCGTTTTTTGATCTTTTTTTATATAATAAGGTTCATATTTTATATTAGTTTTATACTTTTTTAGTGATTTTGTTTCTGCGCAATATAAATTTTTGACTACTTTTTAAAAACATTTTTTATTGAATTAGAAAATATGACACAAGATGGAGACACGTTTTTATTTTATAATCTTTATACTTTTCATAAATTCCTTAGGTTATTAAACATTGTTATTTTACGAAATTCAAAAATTATTAAATCATTAATTGTTAAAGTAAATAAGTTTCATTTGATTGATTTTACAAAATTACTTCAATTTTTTAAAATCAATCAAATGAACATCACTTTTGCTTGCTTTTGGAAGTGTAACTTTTATAACTCTTTTTAAATGAAATTTATTGAAAAAATATATGTAGTCTATTTTTCATGGATTACGTTAATTTATTTTGGTGTCAATGAATTTATTTCCTTTGCTTATATTTTCTTTTTTATTTTGGTTGTATTGCTGTATCGAATTGGTATTTCTTTTTAATCTAGTGTTCTTACCAACTTGTTGTAATATAATAAACTGAAGTTTATCTTATCTGTTCAGCAATACTTGTATAAATATACATTTTCCACACATAGTCAATGTCTTTAAATATAATGTAATTACTGCAGATATTATGGTTAGAACCGTGAGACTAGTTTACATGTACATTTTCCACTCCAAAGCGTGAAACAATATTAATTACATTTTCTCCATTTTAAATATTCTTTGTGTTCTTTTCTTTTGATTTATGCTTTGACTTCTACGATTGTTGGTTTCTTAAATTGATTTATTTATTAATTAGGGACTTACATCTGTATTGAATTGAAACACTTTATGTATAATAGCATTTAAATAAAGTTGCGGTTAATTCCTTAAAATATTTTTTGAACTTTAGTATATGTTTTTAATTTGATTTTTGCCATTATGACTATTTTTTGGTGTATTTTGTATTAAGTCTATAGTATTTTGTAAAAGATTCAGTGGTTATAATTTGTATGATTGTGTTTATATATATATATATATATATATATATATATATGTAATGATTCATATTTGATTTAATAACCTCTCTTAAAAATAATTTATGTATTTAATAACCTCTCTTAATAAAAATAATTTATGTATTTAATAACCTCTCTTAATAAAAATAATTTATGTATATCCTATTCTATCCTATTCAGCCTAATTCGAAAGTAAAGAGTTCATTCTTATTTCCTGATCCCCTTTCAAATTATTCTTTTATTTATTAAATCCCGCGCTCATAAAATTTGTTTAATCATTTTTCCCATGATCATAAATTTTTCAAAATAATCCCTTCATACTCCTTGTCTGTTATGATATTTCCCCAGAATCTCTAACTCTGTTCCACGTGTTCCATGACGATTTTTATAATTTTCCCTATTATGTAAGGGGGTATTCTGAAAATTAGAGCACTTCTTATCGTCTCGCCGTTCTAGCATGCACTGTAGTTAGACCGCCAATGAAAAACTTTTTTCTCTTCGACCCAGCCAACCGAAATTGTGCAGCGTCTTCATAATGAACAGCAAATAAAATCACCACCATTAACTTGAATTTTACTCGCCATCATTGATTAGAAATTGTTTACCACTACAGTTTATTGAATGATTAAATGTCCTCAAGTAAATTCATTATATATATAAATGGTACAAAAAGTTAGGTTATATTTTGCGATTGTTTGTTATTCGAAACTTTAATTAACTTTAACTAACATAAATGCAATGAATATAATGATTAATGAAAAGATGTTTTACTAACTACGGTTAATATTTTTGTAGGAAAAATATTCAAATTTCAGCCAAATATGTTTTATACTTCTACACGTTACAAAAATGTTTACACAAAATTCCTTTTTTTCTGATTTAAATAATTTGCAAGATTATCTCAAATTCATTAACTTATGCTATTGTTTGGAAAAATATATCCAAAAATACTCAACAGAACAAATACATTTATGATTAGATAGTAATCATTATTTCTTGAAAACTGCATTATTTCAAGTTGTTTAACATTCATATTCTTACAACATAACTTCTTATTCTATTATTTCAACAACTTTGTACAAAATAATTGAATTACAAATTTGCCTACGAGATATTAAGATTTCTTTCGGTCTCTCACGCTACTAATGTTTTTGAAAAATCTCTTTTTATATCTATAATCATTGAAACCATTCGAAACTCTTAAGTTATCATATTTACTATGAAATTCATGCAAAACTCAGCTTATAGTTAAATATATATGATATTATTTTATAATTAATCTCTATGTAAGGTTTTAGTAAACGTAAGAAAATAAAGTTTTATCTTCCTCAAACGTGAAACACATTACCAATTTTATAACACAATTACTACAATTTATATACGATCAATGTCTATTAAGTAATTTCAATTGAAATTAAACTAACGACACAGCTTAAGCATGATGATAATGATCATTTAATTTAAACCATGATCAGAGAACAATATCCTTTAATTTCAGCTTTATTCATTACTTCCAATTGTTAGTTTTCTAATAAAAGTGGTGTAATTATTTTAAATAGAATCCTGTTATACGAGAAATAATGCTTCATTCGTTATGATCATATCTATCACTTATGTCTAATAATTTTTTCTATAACTTTATTATGTTTATAATTTATTTCTGAAACATATAATACTTACTTTAAGAGAAACATTTTGTACTACTTGGAACTGAATTTCACTCAAGAAGAAGAACAGCATTAAAAACTGATAAAGCATTTTTAGTATAACATCTTACAAATTTAATTTTAGTTATATTCATTCCACTATTTTCAGACATTTTAATATATCAAATTAAAAATGTTAAAGTAACATAAGTATTTATAAATGATACATCGAATGTTAGGTTTGTGTAACTAATTGTTACTAAGTTACCATTAAAATCACTATTATCTTTAAAGAATATTATATTACAACATCATTGAATTTTGATATATCCTCTTGAGACCAAAGACTATATTCTCTTATTAATATTTCTCTTAAATGAAATAAATCATCTAGAAAGTAATAAAAAACAGTATATGCAGCAGTTTATTTTTAAATTAAAAAAATACACAGTTTTTGGTCAATCCATTATAATTGACATTGAGTCTTAATAAAGTAAAAACATGTGCTAAAGATTAAATATACAATATAATTTCATTGATAATACATCTGAAGTTATATATTAGCTATTTTTAATTAAAAAAGAAATATGTGAAAGTATGGTAAACCTAAATTCAAACTTCTGACACCTTCAATTGCTGCTTTTACTTGTTCGTCCTTTTTAAATGCTTATGATCCTGCCAAACAATTTCAAGTTTTGCTAAATAAATGACACTCCATTATATTGGATTGTCCAATATAATGGAGTGTCCGTAAATTAGGATGTAAAACTGTAAATTTTTTCTCTGCATGTGAAATGAAAATGTCTAATAAAAAGGACATTCGGTCTTTAGAGAATATGGAAAAAAAATTTAAATGCTTAATATAAGCAAATTGAAATCTAAAATTTCTCTGTAATTGATAGTCTTCATTATATTTTACTCATCTTGTAAGCGTAGTATAATGATATCACTATGTAATGACTATTCTCTCCTATTTGTGATTCAATATAAAACATCAGAAACAGATCCTAACAATATTAGTTGGGTTTTAAATGCATTTAAAATTTAAATAAATTTAGATAAAATAACTTCATATTTTATGCATCTTTAGTTATTTAAGTATCAAGAATTTCATATAACAATAATCATTGAAATTCTCACTAACAATAAATAAAACTTAAATTTAAAAAGAATGGACGTATTTTAATTGGTTTCCTTGTAACTTTGTTTTAAAATTTTAAAAGCTGTTTTCTCACATTTTAAAGCGCTCAATGAAATTTTCTATACACGAGTGTTTGGGATGATAATACAATAATTTATGTCAAATTAATAAGAATTAATTGATTAAATTTAATTAGTTATGCATAGTTTCACCTTGGCAGCACTGGGTAAGCTATGATGGGCAAATCGCAGCCGTTGTCATAGAAACTTGGGTTACACTCAGAGAAGGGAGTAACTAATAACCAACGAAATTCGCCGAATTTGTCAAGGAAAGAAAAAAATGTGCTCAATTTTTTTTTCATTATAAGAACACATATTTAATTCTATTAGCTCATTTATAACACTCGTTAATAAAATAAAAATTACTATCTTGTTTTATATCTTCATCCAATCCATTGGCATGCCTATTTCCAAATAAGCTTTATGAATCATTGTTAGAAATCACTTGTATTATCAAAATTCAAATAGTTAAGTACATAATGTGGCTTTTGATTCCAAACCAAGTTTTTATATAAATATTTGTGACAACTCCTTCCTTTACCTTTTGGTGCAATCAAACTTTCTGTTAAATTAGAGGAAAATGCTTCATAACTGATTTTAATTTTTGTGTCTTGCCACCCTCGATTTTGAGAATGTCCTTCAATCAACCACGTTCATCCAAATAGTATATTGATTCGTTTTCTTTCTTTAACCCCCTAATTTTTTCAAAAAAATTTCTGTGCAAAAATGATGTCTTACCTATTAAGAAATACAGACTTTTCCTTTTCTCAAATGAGAATCCCATACCCTTCACTATCCTATACAAGGGAGTCCGGTATGTGTTTCTCGAAAACACTTCGGTATCATTGTTCAATTCTTTCAGAAATTTGTCTAACATCTAATGTATGACAATGTCTATCGACCTTCTTCGCTTACTTACAGCACCAGGTCGTTATTTTTCCAGAAGAACTTAAAGAACTTAACGTCTTTCATTTTCTATGAATGAAAACGTTTTCTTTTAGATTAGCTCTAGTTAGTTGAGAAACATTTTTAACGTTCTGATTGATAGATTCTTGGGGGTTTTCTTCTCGATATCAAGAATCGCCATTCAATATATATTTCTCTCCTGGCTCCACTTCAGATTCATTTTCCTCGCTTTGATGTTGTATACAGAGTGATAGGCGAAATTCCTTCTTCAACCATGTTTAGAATGTCAAACAAAAACGAAGAAATTAGCACAAGACATAAGACTTGTAAGTATAAATGACAGCAAAGACGCAAAAAGAATGGCTTAAAATTGGAGTGGAAGCGTAGAACGCTTGCCAGAAATGTTACCTTCGTCACCGGTGTTCAGCCTAATGGGAAATGTATCAAATCATTGTTTCGACTATATTCTTTCGCTTATACTAAAAAAAAAATAAATGGTTTAAACATGTTATGAACTTGAAATATATTCTTAAATTCAGAAGTTTCTTATGTATTAAATTTTTGTAACAAATTTCCATGCACTTTTTTTTTTTTATCTTAAATTCCGAAACTAGATATAACTATATATCAAGGAGATTGGTACGTATTCTACCTTTCCCAATAGTTCCAAGTTAAGGTGAAACGGAGTATAAGAAATTAAATTTTACTGCTAGTTTCTCGCGAAGTCGCCAAATGGTCTCTAAATACGTCACTTAATAATTTATCATTTGCTTTAATTTTCATTGCATTTAAAATAAATATATTCAATTCAATAACATAATTTATCTTTTCCTTTCATTTTAACTACATGTAGCTTAATTGATTTACATAATGTTTGATTGAGCTAAAAAAATTTTACACGTATTTATTTTAGATGATAAATTTAATAAACGTCAAACAATAATAAATATTAAAATTAATTATTAAATAAATTCAATTTGTCGAAATGTTCCTTTTTGCTCTTAAAAAATATGGTATAAAAATTATGTTACACAGAGTGAAAAGTTTGAAAGAAAACCCATGTTCAAAAAATTAGTTTTCTACAGGTTATATTACGTTCTAAAAGAATATAAAGACAATCATTTAAAGATAAATTATAGCGTATCCTATGATCAATCATGTGAAACCTAAAGACAAACAGAATCTATCAAATTTAATTTATACAGCACATGAAAATAATCATCGCTTATGAAAAATTTGTAAAATACGTAATAATTTGTAATAACTTACAAGAATTAAATTCTAAAAATTAAGCTTCCAAACCAGGCTGAAACTCTTCAGCATTATTAATGAAAAAGATGAGAACCTATTATGAGAGCTAAATTTTCAATAGGGAATAAGTACAACATTAACTTTACTAGACTGTCAGTTCATGTTTTAACTATATATATATATATATATAAGTATCGTTAATAAATATATATATATATATATATGGCGATCAATTTAAAAGTGTATCCGTTTATTTTTTGTAGTATTCACATTTATAATATGTGTAGCAAGATTTTCAACATCATTACTCATTTAATACGTGTACATTTAATGAGCGGATACCATTTTTTTTTAACTTTCTAACTCTGAAACTCTTTTTTTAAACATTAATTCGTGCTAACACCATTAGTAAATTTTCATCCGATTCTGAACAAATGATTTGTGTAAATCGCCGGCTTCTTTAAACTTTTTAAAACGTTTTTATGTATTTTACTTGGTGTGTGTGTCATCAAATTTTCTATCGTTAATTTAACCAACTTCCCATCAAGCTAGAGCTCTGAAATTTTGGGAACCGTTCTTACTTGCCTGACATTACAAGATTTGGATATTTGAGACCAGTTTTAACTAATATTTCAATAATTGTCTTTAATAAACTTTGCCACCATATAAAAACGTTGTTTTTAAAAACGTTGGTTTTTATCTCGAATTTTTATTATTTTTTTTATATTTTTGTCAGCTCATTTCGTAAGATAATGAATGATAACAATAAAAATCGTCTGCAATAACTAATTCTTCGATTTTAATGAATTCCGGAATGTACCTGGACATAATTCAAACTTTTATTGCTTCACTTCAGATACGGGACAGTTACTGCTGATTTCAGGAAGGAGCCACTCCACACACTTCAAACCTAACAATGAAAGTGCTTAAGGAATTCTTTGATAACCGTTTAATTTCAATAGGACTCTGACCACCAAAGTCATCAGACCTCCCCCAGTGAGGTTTTTTTTTTCGTGGTGTTATCTCAAAGTTGGGGGTTTCCAGAAAAGTCCTGCAAATATCGTAGAATTAATACAAATCATAACTGAGGATATACCAATACAACACCAACAATATTGCGAAGTGAGTTGAGAAACTTTTTCGAAGTGTTCATGTTTTCATTCAAAATGTTGGCGAACATTTTCAACATTTTCTGTAAAGAATGATGGTGTAAAAAATTGAGTTAAACTATGATTTTCAAATTTAAAATTATTATAGGATTAAGTAACACTGTTGAGCCTACATTTTTTTTTCTGTTATACCTCAAAAATAAAGTTGCAATTGTCCAACAGTGTCAGAAATTGTCTCGAAATCTTAAACAATTTTCAAACAATTATATTTCAGCGTTAGAATAGTTGCCACATCCGTCAGATTTAAAGATAATAAGAAGAACCAACGGGTACTCTTTTTAACTGACCACCCTGTAGAACATGTTGCTTGCGTTACAATATCAGAGTCCGGCGTATAATCCTAAACGATAACGACTCGGAATGGATAAGAGAAAAAAACCATTCGGTCCCATAAATATTATTTTGCATATTTTTAACTTTTATTTCTCCAGTTCTTGAATCTAAATCTTTAAAAAACTTATATTTTTAGTATTTCTTATAACGTTTTTTTTTAATACCCTTTTTGAATTAAACCGAGAAATACTAAATTAAGAACATGATTTCCCAATAAACTTACTTTAAATTTATATTTGTAATTTAAAATAAATGATAAAAACATTAAAAATAGATAAATATGTTTTTGTAAGATTAACAAACAGTTAAATAAGCTATTAATCATCAAGGAAATGCAATTATAACAACGCATGAAATTCCTATTTATTTAAATTAAATTTTTGGTACTCTACCCCTCCCCTTAATGGAATATCAGGTTTCTTAATATATTGTCACTGGTATATTGATGTAACTATCACTTTTCCTGCTAACTGTCAAACTTGCATATACTTACCTTTACATTAGGAACCAAAATCAATTTTAGTTTTGAGATTTTATGTATATATTATTATTATTATCATATTCTGAATACATTAATTTAAAAAAATTAAAAGTTCATTAAATTTATTTCAAAATCAGTTTAATAAACTTTTAAAATTGTTTCATTATATTTTAATACGTTTATTTTTATCTGTTTACAATTATTGTACATATTTTGTTTCTTCTTTTTAACAGCTGAAATTAAGTTTAACTCTGCACGCTGAAGTGAAAAATATTTCATTTATTAAATACTTCAAAATATTAAAGGCAATGTATAATGAAAATAATTTAAGTGAAATTACCATAAGAATAGTTAGTAATGTTTGAAGAAATCGAAAACAATTTGGAATAAATGTAAATCTTCTCGAAATACAAAAAGGTGTATCACAGAACTAAAAAAAAGTAATATTTTATTTTCTATACATATTAATAGATGCAATAATTTCTAAACATAGTTTTATATTTTTTCCCGTTTTAAATTATTCTGCAACTTTATACTAGTTATGAATTATGTGTTGAAGACTAAATGACGAACCTAGGAAAGAGTCTGAGAAAAATATCTTATAATTGAAGTGCTTAAAAAGCAAGGTTAAATCAGTTATATGACCAAGAATCTGCTGCATTAAAAATATATTTACAATAACAATGCCTTCTAATTAAATATTGAAAATTTGTCGGATTAACATGAAATTCAGTACCAAAGTTTTTTAACAAGTGTTTGCAATTGGCTTGATGTACAATGGATAAGAATATAAATTTGAGCATTAGAATAGCATAAATAAAGTAAAAATGCAGTATCGTTGAAAAGAACCATTTCCCTTTACAATAAATGTATACTAGGGACTAGATATTTTTTCAATTTGTATACATTTATTGTTCATAACATATAACTGTTTTTACTGTGTTTTTCAGTCAAAATCATTTTCATTATTTTGACTTTTTTCTATCCTTGACTCTTAAATGCAAATTACGTACTTTTGGATTTCAAAAAAGTTTTTTTAACTCTAACGGTACACATTTGAACAAAAACATTTAGAATGTTTCTTCCCTATGCAATAAAAATTACTTTAATAAAGATAATAATTTTAAAATGTTTGATATTAAAAGCCACTTAATAAATTCTTAGTTAAAAGTAGAATAATATTTCTTTGCTACACAATGTTTGATCACAATAAATTCTCCTAAATTAATTTTCTTATTAGAAACTTTAAGTTTAATTCTGGTAATTATTAGAATACATATTGTATATGTTAATTAAACAAATTATAATGTCAAACTAACAATTGCCTACATCCATTTAAATTCCTCTAGTTGGCGTGGGATGGAAGTTAGGAGAGTGGGGTACCACTCAGGTGTCATCCTCGTAGCTTGATTGAGACGGACATTACAAATTCCGTCACCTATAGCACCACTCATGTTGCTTCTTAGTGCAACATTAATAAAACGTATACGTTAATAAAAAAATAATAATAGTTCGATGTTAATAAAAAATAATGATTCCAGAAATATTGTAATGTGTTACTTAAATTTTAAAATAATACAAATATTTTATGATTTTTTTGAGAAATAACCAACCTTCTATGAATTTTCTCCCTTATACAATATAAGATAACAAATAAAATGAAATATTTAGTAAAATACAACTGAAAGTGTGCCTAAGCCCTTTTTCTAAGAAACTTTTATTGTCGTGAAAGTAATGACAACTTATAGATAAAAAAAAAAAGTTCTGCATTTTATTTCAAAAAGTTTCAAACATTATGACAGAATTTCACAAACTAATATATATATATATATATATATATATGTGTGTGTATATATATATATGTGTGTATATATATATATATATATGTGTGTATATATATATATATATATGTGTGTCTGTGTATGTATATATAAAATGATATGTATGGCGATGTCCACATATGTTAGTTCCCTTAAATGAAAGCTCTTCCGACCACTCGCCAAAAATATGGTAAATAATTTTTTCTGCTTTTTTTTAAATGGGAACCGAGGAAAAAATGGAAAGTTATGTAAAACAAATAGTTTCAAAAGAATATCTGATTTCGTTCGGAAAAAATTTGAATAAGATAGTAAGACATTTGTTATAAAACATTTTTTATGATTCGCAAATTATTATATAATTTTTCCCAGGATACTTACAGTAAAAGTAAATGTTCTCATTAAATTTTAAGTTACTATATTTTATAATTACCATTCTTTTATATTATAAATATTTATATGATTATTAAATTTCTATATTTTTATATCTTCCAGAAAAGTTTGAACCTCTACAATTCCTGTATTTTATTTCTATATTTTCTATAATTTATGTTTCATGGTCTTATCTTTTCTTATTAAAATAAAATTAAAACTGGTATAAATTCTCAGATAAGCAAAAATACATATTGAAATTTCTACAAAAGTGAAGAAAAATGAAAAAATATTCAGCTTAAAGGAAAAACATCTAAAATATGTTTTGAAGCAAGAATTGCAGTTATTGACATACATTGCAAACGCAATAATAATATTATGTAACATTTACGCATGATGTAATGTTCCATTAGAAAATATTTGTCTTATAAATATGGAATATTATCTGCAATGTAATTAAGTCATATTTTAAATATATTTCTTAATCATTCATTCGTTTCATCAAGACATACAAAATATGGAACAACAGAAATGGAATAGGTTTAGAAACAGAAGCAGAATATGTTTTGCTCTTATAAAAGTAATTTCATTATTTCTTGTTTATAAACCTTTCACAAAAGTAGCATACGGATCTATAAAAAATTTCGTATCAAGAAGTGATTTACAATTATATTTTGCTTTGTCTCGATAGCCTTTCAATTACTTTCATTTTGTTTCCTTTTAAGCCATTCAAGATTAAAATATAGAATTTAAGACACTTTTATTGTAAAAATTCACTATTTTATATGTAATGGTTCAATATTTATTCTATAAAATAACTTGTTTTTCTTTATATTGTTAACAACTCAGTTATAAAATGTGCATTTATACTTGCAGTATCTTAAAAAAATTTAATTTTATGCACATGAATCCACGATACTCCTTTTTTCTGTGCAAAAAGACACTAACTTTATACATTATAGAGGGATTCAATTTTTTCAATTCAAAAATTTAAATACTTATTTCTTTTGGATCAAAGTTATATATATACACACACAAATATATATATATATATATATAAATATATATATATATATATATATATATATATATATATATATATATATATATAACCAATTATTAAAGGAAATAAATCAAAAATTATTACAGAAAGTAATTATTATTATAAATCAAAGCAATTATTAAAGATATATAGATTTATGAAATCATAGCAAGTATATGTAAGTTATAATAAGTTACAAATCAGGAAATAGTGAAGACAATTGTGACAGCTAGACAAGGCATAGCATCACGTAGTAATGAATCAAATAAGGGTGGAGTATTTAATCTTTTCATAAATGTTTCACTCTTAAGAAATTACTACTTTAGAATTACTACAACAACTATTAATCAGCATTATTTCAATTCGATTTTACTTTAATTGCATTATTTTTAAAGATATGCTATTTTGTAAACACACACAAAACATTTAAAAACATTTTTATTGGTATTGTCATGAATCCTTCAAAGCTCTTAACTATATTTATAACATTGACAAATGAACACATTTCTTGTAAAACTTTCAAAAACGTTATTGCTATTATTATAGAAAACAGACACGCAGTTATATTTTTATTTGGTATTACATTGCAAAAGTTCTCATCAACAAAGTGCGAAAGCAAAGTTTACTCAATTGAATTGAATTATTTTTCTGACATGTAAAGAGAACATAGTTTACACAGTGTTAAAGAGGAGTTTATAATACCTAATTAGAGACAAAAAATCAAAACAATTATTTAAAATTATACACTCTTATAATTTAAATTTTATAAATAATTAATTCCTATCTCTTCAAGCTTGAGAAGAAATAATCTAACCGTACATTCTAGTTAAGAAGAACCCTATGCTAGTTACGGTTTTTGTCTTCTTTGAAACATGCATTTTATGATACCAACAGAAGGCACGCTTGAAACATTTAATGTCTCCGCCAACGCTATAATCCATATCATAGTTTTAAAATATATTTTCCCCTTCTTAGGAATTATCTTACAAAAAAACTTTATAAAAATGAATAAATATCAGATGGTTAGAACTAATTAAAGTTTGTTAAAGTATGAAAGTTTTGTTTGAATTTAAAGGCCTCTTCTTTAATATAAAATTAAATATAAGAATTAAAAACATCTTAATAATTTGCAGTATTATATGTTGTACAAATGTTTTAATATATGCTATTTTAAGAGATCTGTTAAATGCCATACGATGCTATATTATTTAGTAAAATAATTTGTGCAAAATGTTACTTTAATTTGTATCATTTACTTACAGAAAAAAAAGTTATCTCTTCTTTAATAAACATTATTCTTCTAAGATATTATTTTTCACATAATTTTATGGAAAGCTTCTAATGATTTTTTGTAAGCAAAATCGAACGCAACGCTTACCGATTATCTACTTTAATTATAAACCAACTTTAAAATGAAAACCAATCCTAAATAATAATTTTTAGAACTATTTCGTCAATTTTTGAAAGTATAATCCAAAATTTACTCATCTCAACACTTTAACTAGAAATGAGCACCTCATTTTTATTTTTATTTTATAAATGTTTACAGCTTTTAAATTAATTTGTACCAATAAGTGTAGATGTAACACACTATTCTTCTCTCTCTCTCTCTCTCCCTCTCTCTCTCTCTCTCTCTCTCTCTCTCTCTCTGTGTGTATATATATATATTATATATATACAGTTCTGGAGACCGTGCAGACCAGGGTAAGAATCGAATACCCAGTGTATGGAAGAAAATGATTTAATTAAACAACATTTGATTAAAATTTGCCAACGAGGCAACAATTAATTAAAATTTGTAATAATTTGTAAATTATGCGATGATAATGTTTAATTAGATTAACATTCACAATTGACAATGGCTCGAGAAAACTCAAGTAAAATTAAACAGTTTTTACTGCGAATTTTAATTATAAAATATTTAAGCATAACAAAATTGTTCTTGTTATTTAAAAAAAGTTTTCGTGTCCATTCTTTCATTGTTATACATAATTTTTATTTTAATTTTTAAGGTCTCAAAAATAATATATATATATATATTTATATGTGTCTTAATATACACTGCTGGCCATTAAAATTGCAACACCATAAAGGAAATAATATATAAAAAAAGATTTTTATTTTACATAAACATAATGGCATAAAGACAAAATGTATAAATTTGCAAGTAGTTATGGGTTTTACAGGAGTGCAAAATTAGTAGACTGCTATCAAACCTGCAGGTAAAACGGGCAACTCATTCCATGCTGGTTCAAGTCAATACCCCGCTTGATTAACCGTGTTAATTTAAGAAAAGGGATGGGCTAATCTCTCAGCAACCCTTGACAAATATTTTCAATGGTTCACATACCATAAGACTGTGATGGCTAGGGCAACAATCGAATGCCTTTTTTTTCGGGGAAGGTCAGAACACGACGTGCAACTTATGATCTTGCATTATCTTGTTGGAAGACAGCATTTGGCAGGCCTAGAAGACAGGACACAACTACTGGACGTAAGATGTCAGAAATGTACCGATCTGAGTTCAAATTCCCGTCTATCTGAACTAGAGATGTGCGTGCCAATGGCTGCCTAATCCATAATACTAGATATCGGGCAGCTATGCCCATATCGAATGAAATCTGGCAGCTAATGGAGCCTACAGACACATATACGGTCATAAGAATACAGCATGCACAAACGGAACTCGTCTAAAAAAAGCGGCATTGAGCAACTCCTGCATCCAGCTTTGTCGTTCGGTGTACCAGAGTCGCCGTCTCTATCTATGTTGAATTGTCAAGGGTAGCCGAAGTAATGATGCTGATAGTTTACGCTGATGCAAACGATGAGCAGCACCGTATGAGGGGATACTGGGCCTGCTGAAAATATGACTATTTCTAAACTAAAGATCCGTGATGTAGTAATACGGTTTTGCAGGGCCAGTCTCACAATATCTTAAATGCAATATTGAGATAAAGTATTGTTTTTCGAAATCACAATATTTTATCTTTGTTCGAGTTATACTGATTTGTTTCCATATTTATTTGAGGCTATGGTAGCCTTGTGGATATTTTTGCAATTTCGTGTCCGTTGTTGTTATCTTCGTGTCATGGGTTTGAACCATGATGCTAATAAAGAACCATCTTATTTCGGGTTGGATGCACATTACATCTAATTGAGGTTTCTAATTTCCAAAGGTGTGGTGGGGAAGTTTGGAGATGGAAATGCCACCTCAAGTGCCGTCCTCGTTACTTGACCAAGATTTAAAATTATAAGGTACGTTACCAATATCTCATATGTTTCTACTTTTAGTACGACAATAATAAATAATCAAATCAAATAAAAAACATATTTAAATACAATCTTGTTAGATTCGAAAGCTGAAAACTTTCTTAAAATTTTAATTCTTTTTATTATGACTTTCGAGTACTCACAATTAGTAACCCATTGTTTCAGTTATTGCTTGGACTCTGATGTTTAACGTTGAATCCATTCGTCATCAATGATGACAAATGGACGCAAAATAATGTCGACAACTCTACGTGCAGCAATCAAAGTTTGACTGCGGAGCAAATGACTAACCAAATCAAAACTAACTTATGCATCAATGTCAAATTTGTTTCGGCTTCGCTTAACAAATGATGACCTCTGTCTTCAAAGAAAAGTACTTTTTGAACCACCCTCGTATATAGTGATTTTAGAAGAAAGGCAAAAACACTTCGTTAATTAAATTATAAAATGATATAATTTAGAAGTTTTTATTTTTTATATATTTTATTATTTTATATTATTTATATTTTATATATTTTATTATTTTATATTATTTATATTTTATATATTTTATTATTTTATATTATTTATATGTTATATATTTTATTATTTTATATTATTTATATTTTATATATTTTATTATTTTATATTATTTATATTTTATATATTTTATTATTTTATATATTTTATATATATTATTATTTTATATCATTTATGTATTTTATTTTTATATTGTTTAAAAAGGTAATTAAAATAAACTTTTCTAGTTATTTCAAAAACTTGAAAGCTGATTGCTATACTAGTATTTCTTTTGTGCCTCTTTTTTTTAAGACTTATGGGGCTTACCTTCAAAGATAGTTTCGGACATCATGACCCCGAGGTATCTTAATGATTTTTTTTCTTCACATGATGCTAAATGTTTGTGTAAATAAGGGTGACGTGTCCCCGTGTTACCCAACAATTCTTCTCTACTTTAATCCTGATTTTTTTTTATTCCTTTTGAAAAAATTCCACTTTCCATCAAACGTTCAGATCATAGTTACACCTTGTTTGTTGTAGCTTGGCCTCACCTGGCTCTTGCGCTATTAAATCCCACCATTACACTTTCTCACTCACACTTTCCCTCAAGCATATTTATTTATAAAAATTCAAAATCTCTCGAGATAATAAGAACTGCTGCTTTTGTTTTAGATCTCGATTTTTCAAGAGAAAATCTTTTAATCAGACACTTAGAATAGAAATAAAAGATTGGTCTTTTTTGGAGTAAACAATTATGTACTTCATTGGTTTCTAAACATTTATTTCGATCATTACACTAGGGAATGAAATCATTACACCAGTAAATTACTAGAATTAAAGACATCATTCTACCTAACTTCTTTGGTGTAGTATTTGAAATTGAGGAAATTAATCGAGTTTTTTTATATGCTGTAGTAGCAATCCATTTGAGTTCATTAGAAATAAAAAGGAATTGGATGGAAAAGAAGAATAATTAAAATATATCCCCTTAATTTATAAAAGTATAGTATATAATAAATCATCAAATAGTTTTCCATTAGTAAAAAAGATAGGCACAAAAGAAACCAGGAAACTTAATAACGCAGATAAATTGAAACATTTTTTAAAGTTTTGCATTCACAAAGATTTAATTTTATTTAAAATGTTGATGAAATAGCTTTTTTTTAAAAAAAATCTCATAAATGCCTTACTTATGAAATTCTAGATCTTCATACTTTTTACTTACTATTTAATTTTTTTAAAAAATATCTTAATAAAATATAATTCATGTCGGATACTTTATTTTTCATTATTTCTTTGAAATAAACATTTGCTATAAACTATGTAAAAGCTTTACTGGAATGAATGATGCAATTAAAAATATTGTAGACATTTTCATAAAAGGCAGTAAAAACTTCGTAAAATGTTTCAATATATATTTTTAAATTCCTACTATTAGTTCACCCTCTCCCTATATATATCTTGTTCAAATTTTCAACCTTTAATAAGATACTCTTTATTCATTAACTCAAGTTCAAATACAATTTTTTTTAAACTTGAAGTGGATGAAACTTGATGTTCCTACAGATTTTTCAAATATTATATCATTTAATTAAATTTAATTGGGGAAAATGCAATTTAGCCCAAACACTTGGCGGGATTTCAAAAATTGCCAAACTTGGCGATTTTTTTTGGCTGAACGTTAAGTACGCGAAGCGGAACAGGGTAGCCACATTTGGCAAATACCGCCAAATAATTCCTGTAGCCAAGGGTGGTCGGGCTAAACTACAATCCAACCATTTAATTTATCGAATGAATTAAGAAACAAGACAATACTTATATTATGCCACTTGTCTTGCAATGGTAAAGTTGATAGAGCGTCGGCGTAGAATCTTCATGCCTTCGGATCGAATCTCGTCGAAGCATAATTTTTTTTTATTTGATTTTCAAATAATTAATTTTAGTTTTATATGGGAGAAAAAAATTTCTCTTATATAAGATATTTAGCAGGATGCAAATTTTAGGATAAATACCGTCAGTGAATATTGTGATTATTTTGCCACTTAATATTGTGATTCTGTCATATGTATATACATATTTATATTAATTGTAATTATTTAACAAAAAGTAACTAAAATAAAAAATTTCTTTGTTAAGCTAAGCTGTAATTGACTTAATTTTTTTTATATTACTTGTTTCTCATTAGATATCTTCGATTTTTGTTTTATACATATAAGCTAGATATACTTTCTCGTGAAAACCATTTGAACATTTACTGTGACAATTTAATCTATGTTTGATAAAGAAGAAAAATAACTAATGCATTAAATTATTTAAAATTGGAATAAAGGGAACTAAATTTAATAAAATTGCCGCACTTTGAACTTTTTGTTGCTTGAAAGGGGAATACTTTCTTCAAAACCTTAAAAAATAATTAATTCAATATAAATTTTTCGAAAGACAAGCAATCGAAGAGCATAACCTTATTTTAACCCACAACTTGACGACGAAAAACAAAATGGCTCCAAATAACATTAAACGAAGGGTTTTAATAAAAAGAAAGCTAATAAGTTTACATTACATAAATTTCCAATTTCTATCTTTCATTTTGGCGTTCTTTAGTTTTTTTGTTATTGTCCCGAAAGCTGGAGCTAAAATAGAAAAGTAGCCAATCGAGAGTAGTATAATTAATACATGGAAATGCCTCTAAATTGTTTTTATTTAGTAATCTATTATACTTTCATTTAATTTATGTTTTAAAATACATTATAATTGTTTGTATTTAAATACTCGTTTATCTAGCATATAAATAATGAAAGATAATGTTCCAATTTTCGTAAAGTTGACAATAGCTTATAAAAATATCCCTTCCCCATCTATTTCAGGAAATATAATTTTAAAGGCATGCAAAATATTTTTTCAGCTACATGTTGATTATGTATTCCAAAGCCCTAGTTACAAGAAGAGAAGAGCTTTAATACATAATTAAGTCTTAACCTTATGTAGTATACATAATAGTCTTGCAATAACGGGGTGGTAATAATGTTTTCATATGCAGAGATATTCAAGGTATCCGACTACGTTCTAAATAACATATTTTACACAGGTATTTAAATATACTTCCTTCTGATGTGAATAACTTTCACTCAAAATTAAGAAAAACTCCAAAAATATTGCATTTTTTTATAATAAATTAAGAGACATTTGGTGACATTTATACCCAAATGCACAAAACACTACGCAAAATTCTGTTCCAATTACCTCAATTTAATTTTTGTAATTCAAGTTTATAATAGCATCGGTGAAAACAATGATTTAATATGTCAGAAAAATGCACCTCTCTCTGTCTCTCTCTCTCTCTCTCTCTCTCTCTCTCTCTATCTATCTATCTATCTATCTATCTATCTATCTATCTATATATATATATATATATATATATATATAGCAAAAGATAACGAAATTTAATAGACAATGGTTAGGGAAGCATGCACTTTATTTTTTACAATTCCAAAAGAAGAAATCGCTTGGAGTTATTTCAGATGACTTGGAGAGCCAGTTGATTTATATAAAGTCATCTGCTCTTCTGTGACTGATTCAACTTTGAAGCAGTTCCGTGAAAGCTTCTAAGATATCTTTCGTGAAATAGTTTCACGAAAAACACAGAAGATTTTTCTATTTTTCCAAAAGTAAAGCTTCCCCATGTTGTCCATTTGTTCATGTATTATTTCTGTCTCAATTATTTTTGAAAAAATGGAATTTTAAAATTAGTGAATCATTCTGAATAGCCTTATGCATAGATAATTTTGAATTTATATTAAATTAAATAAGGCATAATTTTTAAGATTGACAAAGAAACAAAGAAGTTAATTCAAAGTTAAAACTATAAAAATGTGAAATAGCAATTGAACATTTAGAATAAATACCTGAACGAAACTAAACATAGAAGGATAAATATAGCAAAGTAAAAAATTATAAATAATTTCACTGAAAAAGTAAAATTATAAATTCAAAAGAAATTAAATGAACAAAATAAATTAAAAGCAGAAATATAAAATAAATGCATAAATTGAAGAAAAATTATAAAAAAAAACATTTTTGTAAGAAAAACAGATAAATTAAAAACATATAACAAGTTTTAGAGTATTAAACTCAGTTATTGACAATTATTGGCCGAAATCTCCCCATCAATAAAATATATTATTAAAAAAATATCTATAAATCTGAAAACACAAATTTAAAAGAATCTGATAGCTAAATCGAAGTTAAATTAAATATGAAAAGCTCAAAATACATGCTAAAATAAATATTTAAAAACCGAAAGCTAAAAGAGTTAAAACCAAGAAAGTTAGAAAAACCAAAAAGAATAAAATTCTGCATGTACAACACTCCATGTGTATAAAAACTAAAAACAAGATATTCAAAAAATGAATACTAATATATATATATATATATATATATATATATATTAAATGTTGAAAAGCTACGGTTCATAGTATAATTTCAAGTTAATTTGTATCAAATTTGTCTACACCATTATACAAAAGCACCTAGAATAAAATTTTATCAGCTTTATGACTAAGCCTTTAATGCATTTCTTTATAATGGCAAAATTGACAGCTCAAATTTCATATAAATAACTTGAAAACTGTAAAGGAAATCGAGTTCCGCATAAGCGATATTTTTTTAAAAAAAAAAATCATACTTCCTAGAAAAAAATTTTATATTTACTTTCGCAATTTCCTGAAAAAAAAAGGTTAAATTTAAAATCTTCAACTCTTATATAAGTTATACGCTTTTCCTCGTGTGCTAAATTCTTTTTCTTTCTAGTTGCCCGAAAATGCATTTTTTGACATTGTAATTTTAGACAAAGGAGGAATTTTTTAATAAGAAATACGATTTTTATATATAGCATTGTGTAAGTGCCAGGAGTAACTTTTCGCCCTTCTTATACTTTTAATAATCCATGAAATGAATCATTAATTTAAATAACAGGTAAATATAAACCTCAGAGTAGGTTTGTATTTCAAAATCAAATTTTGGGTTTTACCAACAATAATACGTTATTAAAAAGTTTCTTTGATGTTTTGAGTTAATCTATGGGTGCATTTGTTGAGCAATTTCTTGACACATAATTTCAGTTAAATGAGTTTAACAATATTACTAGATTCTGAATCAGACCCATAATGATATCTATATGAAGTTTTTCTTAGTTAAAATCATTCATGTGTTCATACCTTTAGGACACTGTAGATACATTGGTCAATTTTTTTGCTTGAACAGAAGTGGGAAATGCAGCAATTGTAGGACTTGGTATAGATAATAAGAGTTTCATACAAAGAACCGAATAAATATCCCATAGTATTTTGTAATTTTTGTACAAAATTATGTGTCATTTTTCGCTTGCAAACATATCCTTTTGTATGTTCTTTTAATTTACGCGGGGGAGTTGCAACTCTTTTTTTTTTTTAAATAAGCCCAATGCACTCCGATTGTTTCAAAAACTCCTTGCCATGAACATTTTGAACTGCTATAAAAACTTTGGAATCACCACAGACAAGTAATTGGTGAACAAAGAGCAATAGTGTAAGCTTTCAAAACGCTAAAATACACATTTTACGTCGATAGTTTTCATATTATTCAATGATCTCTACAATGAATGTTTGAATATATGCTTTCATATTATTTGACGATAAACTATGATTCCTACAATTAACGATTAAATATATTCTGTTGGAATACTTCAATGTGTTTTTATACTGATTGGAAATTCCACAGAAATGTGACGTGATTTCAGTATCCAGAAAAGTTTTTGTGTCATCTGAAATCCCATTCACACCACCTTTAAAATAGGAATAACATCGACGTTTCTACGTTTCATTTCGATATGATACGTTCTATAATCATATTTACCTATCATTGTATTGCTTTAACCCCTTTGTTGAAATGTTCATAAACGCATGCAACAGATACAGTATTTTTTTTTCTTGTTCCCTAAATGACATATTTCATATAAAGAACTTATTCAGAAATTTTTCCCCAGTTTTATAGCCACTTCCGATGAGTCGAAGGGCATACATATGTATTGTATTTACTTTAATGTTTGTTTTGTTCATTTTAGGTCTCAAAAAAAAGAAAAGGAAATCCTTTTATTATAAACAATGGTTGGGAGCTAGACCAAACTTCAAATCTTCTGCCGATTTCATTTTGTTAATAAGACATGATGCGCACAATAAAACGGAAAACACATTAAAGTTAACTCTACAGTAATTATTCGTTACCCAGTGCTTGTTTCTTCTTACGTTTATCGCCATTGAAATGTTTGTAAGTTTCTGAAGTTTTTTTTAGATTCAAGATGATGATTTCATTTATACCGGAGTCAACAATTTTAGATACAGATTAGATTACAACGGAATTTTATTTTCTAGGTCAACAAATCATTGATATCCTCAAATTTGAAATTCTGGTAGAAAAACTTGTTAAGTAATAATCAGAAAAAATAATAATAATTAGCGAAAATTAAGGTTTATTGGGTAATTTAGACAACTGATAAGCACTTGAGAATTGAACACATCTTACCTTTCACCTTTGAAGACGGAAATGTTTTTTGGAGATAAATTGCCAAATGTAGTAACATTCGTTTTTCTTTTTAGGCGTGAACATTAGAAATGGCAAACCTAAAATTTTCCCTTTTCCGTATTTAGCTGAGTGCTCATCAGTGATTTGTGGGTTATAGCCCACGCTCAGGTGTAGTAAGACTCTCTCTTTATTATTTTTTGTTGGCCAATCAAAGGCGAAGGGCAGTGTATGGAATCTGTATGAATTTTAACGATTCAGAAAATTACGTGGACTTCTTAATTCGATTTGTATTTATTTCTGATATTTGTAACAGTTTTTCTCAAGCGAATGGCGTTGCAAGAAATAATGTTATTTTTAAGAGAGTGAGATGTGTTTGATGTGCTAGATAATAGTTAGCTAACAATTTGGAAGAATTTGAATATTTGTGGAAGTAAATTTTTATAAACTAATAAAAATGATAATGATGAAGTTTTTTAAAACAATCCTTGGATCCACTGGCAAAATAGGTTAAAGGAATCTTTTCTGTATTCTTTCCTTTAGCACTCATGGGTTCTAATGTGCCATTTAATGCAAGCTATGATGTTTTGTGATAAATGTAAAGTCTATTTTTATATAAGAGTCTGAGAAATATTTTTTTAAAAAGCTGCTATATGTAATTAACTTTATTTTGATTGTAAATTTCGTTGAATTTATTTTAAAAGCCCCATAGGTGGTTTTAGGAGATCTTAGACAACATTACTATCGAAACACCAAGAGAGAGTAAATATTAAATTTCTTTCTCATAGTTACTGAGGTCCTGTCATGCTTTTCATACTTGATATATATATATATATATATATATATATATATATATATATATATATATATAATCTCAATGCACTTGAAAAAAAGAAAAATAATCTGAAAATCATATATAAGGCAAAATATAGCTTTGAATTTAGATGCAAATTTTTGAATAGGAGGATCATTAAGAACTTAGAAACTTGGAAATTACTAGAGATTGTGCTCATGGCATTGATATTGATTTTCTTTCCTTAAGCATCATAATTTGCTAGACAGCTGTCTAAATCTCAGACACTCGTATTCGTACTCATGATTGCTTTCGTACCACAAAAATTCTTCATCATAAGTTTATCATGAAATGAGACCACCTTCACCTATTTTTGGAAAAGATTCACAATAAGCGACCCAACGTTTTTATTTTCGTTTGATTTCCGGTGCATAATTAAGAATCCAATAGTCGTGGACGGTAACAACTCGACTCAAAATGACATCAACAACTGGACTCGGTAGGAATCAATTTTTGATTAGGAAGTGTAAATGATTATTAAATCAAAACTAACTTATGAATCAATGTCAACTTTTTGTCCGTTCCGTTTAACAGATGGCAATACCCAAAGATAATTAGAATTTACTTCAATGAAGCCATGTGTGTTCAAATACAAGTCCTCTTTGGACCACACTTGTAGTTTTTAAAACCAATTTCTGAATTCTGAGCTTCCATTAATTTATATCCTAATTTCCGAATGATTTAAAAGTTACTAAAGTTTACGTTAATAAATATCAATGAATCTTAAGAATTATTCTAACTAAAGAGTAAGTTAAAGATGTTTTTCTTGTCCAATTTACTATGGTATTGCCATCAATATTTCTAACAATATGTTCAAATACAACGCTCATTAAATACATTTTGATTACAGAAATTACAATGATAGTCTAATTTTCGAATAATTTTTAGTATTTCTGTCTATAACATTTTATTTATTCGTATATAACTGTTCCTTTTATAATTTTAGTCGTTGTTTTAATGTGTTTGTAACTATATGTATATTTCTATATTAGACAACAAAAAGAATAGATCATTTTTTGACGCAATTGTCAAACTGAAAGGGTGCTTCGTTACTACTGTTTTCTTGAATATTAGAGAAAATCTTTTTATCAATTCTTCTTGTCTGGTATTTATATTGATTCAGAATGAGAAAATAACTATTTGTTGGTTTTATATGCAAGTAAATTCCCAATAAAATTGTATTAGCATAAAATAAATGTGAATTTAATGGAAAAAAATTCAGTCTTTTAAACTCTTACTAGGTTCATTAATCGTATTATAAAGAATAAAAAAAATTCTTTAAGTAAGAATAAAATAGAAATATTTTTGTATAAACAATAGCGGGTACAATAAATCAAAGTGGAATGAAGTGGGAAAAATTATTAAGAAAACAATGCAGTAATTAATTTTAAACATAAAATGGGAAAGTTTATTCCGAGATAAATGCGCAGAACTACTCATTAAATGAACTTTTTACTTTTATTGCTATAACGGATATGTTTTTTTTTTTTATAATCTGCTTTAAATAAGTAATTTCAGTGTGAATGTTTTTTCCTTCGTTTGCTTTAAAATAAATTTAATATATAACTTATTCCAGATAAATAATTACAAATTACCTTTTGCATTCAAAAATATTTGCATGGCTGTCTGAATTGTAGTTTTTTATTTTCAAATAATTGGAAAATATATTTAAAAATAAAAAAATTCTTAGTTATAAATTGGGTGGTTATTTTATTGAAGCACCACACATTCGCACGCCTACACATACACACACTAAAGAATAAGTTATATATATATGGAATTTTCGATCTTTTTCTCTGCTTTTTATTTAGAGTAGGATTTCAGCACTTCCATTTCAGCAGGCAAGGTGTACATTTTTTTGTAAGTTTTCTTTGTCTTTAAAATTTTAAGCTTTTTTTTAAATATAAGATCTATGTTTTGATTTTAAAAATTATATATCTCTTTATTACGTATAAAATTAATCGAGTATTTCTTATTTCTTATTTATCTTACATTTGATATCATTGTTTATTTTGATCATTTAGTTTATAACTGCTTTACATAATATGTTCTAACTCGAGACAGTCATACCCATACCTCTTGAAAAACTAAAGAAATCAGTGTGATAAGTATAGTTTAATTAAGTTATAATCCAATATTTTACATTTTTTTCCCAATTTGTAGATGTATCAAATTTCTTTTTTTCTGTTACGATTTTTCTCTCTATAGACAGTGACCATCGCATTATTTTGTGGTATAATCAATTGCCTTATGATTAATAACTATATATTTTAAAGACAATAATTTTAATTTTATCATTTTTATTACTTTTTTACTTAGGCCTTGAATTTGCTATTTCGTATACTTTGTTATTTTTGTCATTTACTCAATAATATTAGTACATATTTTTCCTTTAATATGTTTTACAAGTTTGATTTTCTAAATTTGTTTTTTTAATTAATGTTTCAATATTTTTTTCGTTTTATTTCCCCTCCCTTTTTTAATTACATTTTGTTATTTTATCAATTTTTTTTTCTTTTTTATTATATTTTTTTTTAATATTTTTGATCAATTTCTTACATTTATTTTCAGATTAATGAAATTTTTAATACTCTCCACCTGAAAAGTTTAACAAAAGTAGACCCCAACTTGAAACTTTTCAGAAATTCGTAGGAATTGTAACTTTCAATAAATAAGTCAAATACAAGGAATTTTTTATTTTGTTAATTGATCATATTCCATGTAATATCGTTAACAGCTTCAATAAGTCTTAGTGAAAGATTGATTAAATGGGAATACTATAAGCTTTCAAGTAGAACTATTTCATTCATTTTTCATGTGATTTGAAAATTAACTGAAAAGTATTAGGAATAGTAAAATGACTTTATCATAAGGTATTTTAAGTTCATTTTACTGTGATTGATAGGATTTCATATATATATTTGCAAAACACAATAAGTCAAAATGATATCAGAGTATGAGAGTTAAAAGAACCATTTTCTGAAGGTTTATTGGAACGGAAAAATATTTCGAAAAAGATTAAATCATCAAACTTATTACTTTTAATATGTACTCGTATATTAAGTGACTAAAATAATGTTTAGATTTATTTGTATATTAATTTATTTTTAATTCAATTAATTTAGAATCCTGATATTTTAATCAATATAAAGTACATAAACATATATATTAGTTTTCAGACTTGTATATTTTTACATTTTACTAGAATGACTTTTTTAAGTTGACTGACATAAAACATGAGTACGATTATTTAAACTTTCTTTAAAATTATATTTTAAGAACACGCAAACTATAAGCAAGCATCATAGTATTTAAACAAAAATAGTATGAAAAATGTGGCTGATACGAGTAAAAATGTATAAATACTTTAAGGCAATTTGGGAAATACAGTTTTCAAGAGAAAATGAATTTTTCGGATGTAATTTTCAGTTGCAGAAAAAAAATGCAACAAAAAACTTTTAATATGTTAAAATTTAATCTACAGCTTGTTTTAGAAGACCATTTCATTAGGTCTTCTATGAATTAATGGAGTCTGTAAGACTATCAATAAATACTGTGGCATAATTTTAGATAGTGCATAAGCTAATATGGATTACATACTTTAGTAGGTATCTCTATTCAAATCTCACGCATGAGAAATTTAAACTAATTTGGCCTTTAATTCATCTTAATGGCAGATTTTGAAGGATTACATTAGCTAACATTTTAGCCTCATTTATTGACTTATCACTGTAGTGACAAGCTTATTAAGAAAGCTATCCTTTGTAGGATTTAAAACACTGTATTATATTTTGAAAAGTGTTTAGTTAGCTTTTTTGATATGGCAATACCATTATCTGTATAAAATATCTTTGTTTTATATTATATTAATTTAAATTTTCTAAAATAAATGTACAGAGTTCATGATTATGTTTATTTCATTACCACCCTATCATAACAACAAAAATATACAAAATTTTCAAGTGCCAAAATTTGAAATTGAATGAAATCAAACGATTCTGCGATAAAAATTAAATTGTTAAATGAAATGTTTAATTAAGTGATCCATAAAAAATAGTTAAGTTGGCTATAATATTCTGTTCAGATATGGAAATTAAGCATCAGATAAATTATAAAAATTATATGTATTAAGTTATTGTTTTCATGAAATGAAAAGAATAAATAAATAAAAAATGAAACTAAGTCTGTACATGTTAATGTAATTTTATCAACTCGATAAAAGGATTATCAAAAAAGCAAACACATAAAAACATAATTTTTTTATTATTTCGCCCCTTGCTCTGCATTTATTTATAAGAAAAATTGTTTGCTATCATTAGGAAAACAATTAAGAGTCATAAAATATTTAAATTATTCTAAATTTTTTATGCCTAAATATGTTAGAAGATTCGGTTAATTGATAAACTTTGTAGTAAATCAGCTATTCAACATTTAGCTTTAAAATAAAATTAAATTAAATAATTCGATTAACAGTGGAACATAAACTATGTATTTTCAATGAAGTTCTAAACGTTCGAAACGTTAGTATTCATTCTTGAAAAAATTACTATGATGAAATTAAGTAATTTTCATTTTATTAATTACTTACTATAATGAAAATTTTTCTTGGTGCAATTGAATACCCGATATATATTGGAGCTGATGCTCATTAAATCTTTCTTGGATGCACTTCTGTTGGCGTAATGCGGAAGTTTAGAGAGGGGGGAATTAATTGAGGTGAAGTTCTTGTCACTTGGCCGAGGTTCATAATTACGTTAATATTCTTCGTGTTGCTTCTAAATGCACATTTATAAAGCACTCAATCAACAAAAACTCATAGAAATTTTCTGAAAAATCCAAATATATTTCGGAAAATCTTTTAGCATTTTACTGAGACCAAATTCTCAGTGTTGTGGAATACATAAGAAGCTAAATTCACCAAATTCAAAATAGTAGCTAATAAAAGAATATTCCAGTGAATTCAAAATGACAGAGTTTAAATCTTAAGAGCAAAATAAATAAATAAACGAACATAACAAATTGATAACATGCTTCCAAATATGCCTTCTTTTAATATTTAAAATGTAAATATATGCATGATAAGTGTTTAAAGTAAAATGTATGCATGATAAATGTATAAAGTAAAATATATGCATAATAGTCCTGAAATATTTCGATAAAAATTTAACTTAATTTTTTTAGGAATCGTGAATTTATTTAAACCGTATTCTGAAATGATTTCTTAACATTTTTTATTCAAAGCATTTAAGCATCAGAACTTGTTTTACTTTACAATCGTAACATTAAACTCACTACTTTTATCACAACAGAATGATAAATTACCCTTGTTTCTCTATTTTTTTTTTGCAAAAAAATATTTTTGTTAATTTATTTACATACATAAAACGCTGCTTATTAATCACTTTGAATTTATTTTTTTCTAATTAAACTCTGCTTCTGAATTTTTCAGTTTTTTATGAATCTTGCATGGTAAATTTTAATTTAAAGTAAGTGATTCTGTGATAGTAAGTATAATATAGGGTCATGCATTATTTTTAGTGTTCTTTTTTTTCCATTTGTGACTTTTTTCCGTTAAAATAAACTGATGAGTTTTTTAATTTAATTTTGCTTATATGTATAAGTTTTCAGGTTTTTACATGGCTTGCATCAAAACACAGTTTTGTAATGTTTACATCGTTATATATTCCTTTTCAATAAAAGTTTTTGCTGTATTTGTAGATCCAAGTTATCCGTAAGTAAATGGAGTAGGAATATAAAAAGACACTCGAAATTAATAAGGATATTTAATTAGCTTAAGGAAGGATGTCCTTTTTCTGCTTCTTGTGATCTAAGTATATTTTATATATTTATGGAAAAAAAACAGTACCTCTGAAAGCATTGCCTAACTTTATAAATTAGTTTAAAATAATCGTATTTGTAATAATTGAGATTTTTTTATGAATTTCATTTTCAAATCTCACTTAATAAGCAAATAATAATAATTTTAATACTTAGAATCTGCTTTTTGTGATCTAAGTATATTTTGTATATTTATGGAAAAAATAAAACTTTTTTTATGAATTTCATTTTCAAAACTCACTTAATAAGCAAATATTAATAATTTTAATACTTAGAATCTGTTTTAAAGTAGGTATTTTAATTCTGCATTTATTTACTAGGAATTAGGAAACAATAGTAACTTTCGATGTATAAGTAAATATGAATATTATATTATATACAGGTAGATAGTGTTTTTTTTAATTCCCACTGAATTCATTTCTACTCATAAAAGATTAGATGAATTTTGGTAGTTGCCTTTGAATTTACAATGGGAAATATCTGGATATACGCAAAATAATTCATGAAAATCTATCACAAAATAGGAAATTCGAATTTTGATATTGTATACTCTCATACATTTTCAGTGCTTTTTTAATGATTATTAGTCACACTGTGAGAAGAATTTTCAAGTTCATTTTAAATTATTTTTTGAACGAAAACTTTATCTTTTAATTTCAAATAAAAGTTTAAGTAAAAAGCCATCTTGATAAATATTAAAACGATTTTATTGTATTCTATCATATCATTTGATATTACACAATGTTGCTTTTCCAAAGTAAATATATTTTTAAATTTTATTTCGCTGTTATAACCATTCTGTACATAATCTAATGTTCCGACTTTATAATTCCATAAAAATATTTACATTATATTTCTATGAAAGTCAATAAAAGCATAATATTGGTTCTGTTATAACAATTTATGTTTCTATTACAATTTTTTTAATATTCAGTTACGAGCAATTCAAAAATTGTGTCTAGACGTGAACAAAAGGAGTCATGTATGTATATATGGATAAAATTGCATTAAAATAAAACTAAACAGTCAAATGTAGTTTCGAAACTATGCTATGCTTTAACTCCGCATAAAATGACTTACAATTGAATATATCTGTATTAAATTAAATAGTAATTATAAATGGCATTTACAAAAACAAAGAGTGATTATAAATCAGTATATGATAATTATATTTAAAATAGTTCACCAATGTTGTTTTTATAGCGGTTTTTTTCGAATGTGTAGCTCAGCTAATTTCTTATAAAATTCTAGTTGGCACAATTTTTTTATCGTTTAAATTTTATTTGATTTAAAAAAAATACTTTTGAAACAAAACGATTTAAAGATATTTCTTATCATCAGTTTTCACATCAAAAATCGGGAAAGTATTCTTTAATTTCCATTAATGGACTTCGTTCTGAAATAAATGCCTTCCCACAGATACGTTGAAATAATTGATTACAGCTTAACGCCTAGAATTACTGAGTTCTATTGAAAGGGATTAGAATGATCCCATTTAGTTCCCGGTGGGATTTATTTGATGCTCAGTTAATTAAGTTAGGTAGTTCTAATAATTAGAATTGTGGATCATTGGAACTTACCCTGACTACAGTATTTTTTTTATTTTATTGAATGTAGATATATGTATATATACTTTCTTCTCAATCAAAAATATCCCGTTTTATTTGATGACACTATCATTCTTAGCCTCATTGAATTAATTTTTTCTGTAATGTGAAAGTACGAATGAGAGAATTTAATTTATTTTTCTTAAGCATTTGCATTTATACATCAATTTAGTGCCTGTAACAACTATTAAAAACAATATATGAATCAGTGTCATATTTGTTCTAGTGTTTTATACGGATGGCAACACACAATGAAAACAAAAGTTTGCCTTAGCATCGCCGTATGTTGACAAATGCTGGTGCTGTTTGAATCACGCTAGTTTAATCAATCTAAAATAAATTTCATATGGAACACATAGATAAATATATCATGAGAATTTTCAAAAACCTTTACAAGATCAATGTCTTCTAAAATAGGAATGCATTTCATCTATTTTTAATTGAAATGCCACATTTGTTACATTATTTATTAATTTAGAAATTAATCCATGCAGAGATCTCGAACATCAAAGAACAATGAGAGAACAGTGAAAATGAAACAAAATGTAACAAAGCAGTCCCAAGGATCGAGGGGCGAAGAAAAGGCAGGCAACCCCCCCCCCACAATCAGTCCATGTGAGATCCTTTTCCTCCCAATACAATCCAAGGAGATCTTGTTCCTGTGCGACTCTGTCTAGTCCCGTACAATCCAGGAGATAGTCGGAGATCATTATTCCTGATTTACAAACTGGACATATGTTGGTGTCGAAAACACTTATCCTATTTAGAAGCTCTCCGGGGCAATAGTGGCCTGTCACTAATCTGAATTGGGCAACTTCTTGGTCTTAAGTTCCAGGTTTTCCAGGTGTTTTGGATGTGTTGCAAGTTTTTTTTTATCTTTACATATAACATTTAAATTGTCTCTCCAGGAGTTTTCAATGTTTTTGTGGACATAGTTTCTTATGGATTCTGGGGATATTAGATTTTGATTGCTTATTTCCTGGTTTCCCCTTTTTGCTAGTCAATCCGCCTCATCATTCCCGTGAGAAATGTATCACACATGGGAAAGTAAACACTGAAATACAATTTGGATATTGTTATGTCTTATTATGTTTATATCTTTCTTAACTAGCGTTATTATTTTCTTTTCAGAATGGTGGTTATTCGAGATTGCCTCGATAGCTGCACTCGAGTCGACAAAAATAACCACCCCAGAAAAACTGTCACTATTATCCTTAATATCAATTGTTCAAATCCAAGTGTATTGTGTATACTTCCGCATCGAAATTAGTCATAAAATTTCCCACATGTGCATACAAAGAGAACAACTTACTGTAGATATCTGATCCGGCGGTTTCATTTATTTGGCACCCATCCGTGAATATTCTTGTCCAGTGGGTTACCGGATAATTTTCCTCCATCAGAGAGATTGTAGTAGCTCTTAGGATTGCATCGAAATTATCTGTCTTTGTCAAACTATCCATAGTTAAGTAATGGTCTATAGCAATGTGCTTCAGTGGGCTTACTAGGTTTTATAAACTGTCTATAGAGTCGTCTTTGTCAATGTCAGTCAGCATTTCCAGACATTTTACAATAGGGGAAATTTGCGTTTTTAAACATTCTTTATAACTTTCCTCTATCCATTTCACTTTTTGTGAGTATTGTAATCTAACATATGTACTCATTGCGATTTTTTTTTATTTCTTCAAAAATTGGTAAGTTCGTAATATATACTGGCATTGGTGTAAAGGGGTGGTTTTGAAAGTTCCTATTATTATTCGAAGAGCTCTATTCTGTAATCGTTCCAAAATATTTATTTTATTTTGTGCTGCAGTAAGCAAAAGCTCACTTTCATACATCAGAATGGTTTTTACATATGTATTATATGTTATATTAAGTGTATATTGATTACATCCCCATTTGGCGCTAGCAAATGTTCTCAGAATTTGTAGTCTCTTTTCTACCATTTCCTCAATATGGTGTAAATACTCATGAAAACTTAACTTTTTACCAATATATTTGGAGCAGGTTCTTTAAGACAGATTGTGCCTTTTATTCTTAAATTGAACTCAGGGTCAATGAAAAGAATTGGTATATAGTCTTTGAGTTGTTAATGATCATGTTATTTTCCTTCTTCCAGGTTTAAAGCACCCTCAGTGCCGTATTCCTAGTGTCTTCCATCATTTTCCCTTTCAATTATATGAATTTTTTGCATCCGTCCAAATAATTAAGTCTTCTATAATCATGCTAACATTAATGTTTTCGATGTTTGCACCTTTTGGTAAACCGAATTACTTTTTCCTTATTTTGAGTCTACTGGTTCCATCTCATCCTGACCCATCTTTGGGCCAGAAATCGTTTGATCCAGCTTAGTATATCACTTCCAAACTACACGTTACCTTTAATTAGATATTTTATAAGATATTAGGATAAAATTTTAAGGCATCATTAAGTATTGATATTTTAAAGAATCTCTCACACACATGATTTATTTCTAAAATGTTTTTTTATTTTTAAACATTTTAAACATTGCGTCAAAAGAAAACTTTGTATTAATACATTAAAGAAATGCAAAATAATTAGACAGACATGATTTTCGTATATATATAATCACACATACGCACCTTATGTTATATATTTAAATTTAATTCAGAACATTCCATTATTATTTAAAAATTCATAATTAATTATTAGGTTCGAAGCTATGTAAGTAATTATAAATTCAATTTTACATAATTCTTTTGAATCAATAATAATAATCAAGTAATTATCTTGTGTAAATTTATTTGAATATCACTGAAACTAGTAAACCAGAAAACTAGGAAATGAAGCTAGAGAGAAAATATATTAAATACAGAGAAATAAGTTAAATGAAGCAAAATAGCTTTGATTTGAGGTTGTCTTTGAAATTAAATACCATTTTACTCTTTTTGAAAATGTAATTTAATATATTTATTAATTAATTACTAACTATAATCATTTATTTTAATATATGCATTCAAGTTTCCCAATTGATTTCACAGGAATTTGGAAACATTTAGAGTTTTAATAAACATCTATGAAGTAATTTAAGATTTGCCAACCTTAAATCCTGTATGTTAGATAAAATTAAAAATTATTATTCAATTGAAGTGATGTTATTGTTTAAGTTTCAGCTTACAAAGTTTTAATTAAATTGAATGAATATACTTTAATGTTTGAAAAGGAATGTAAGATATTGTTTAGATAGGCTTGCATTTTATGCTATTACTTATCCTAATAAATTTTAAGATAAACAAAACATCCTATTTACGGAAAAGGGATATATTCTAGACTGATAAATTATGCAGTGTACTATGTGAATAAACCATAATGTATTTTTGATGTAAATATAAATTAACAAATTCTCAGGAATTAAATTCTAAAAGAAGTTTTGATTCAGCTATAATGTTCTATCGTGTTAAGGAGAGGTGTATGTGCTGAATTAAAAAAACCTGAAACACCATTATGCAACTTAACTAAGCAAGACTCTTATTACGCTAATGACTAATACATTAATAGAATATATATACATTAACTTTTAAAAGTTTTTTTATAATAAAAATGCCTAAAATATATTGTACCTCTTACAAATTAAAACATGAAAAAGTGCTTAATTATAAATATGGTTGGCGAGGTGTCGAATTGGATAATTCCGAAGTTTTTGGTGTAATTTTACACAAATATTTTATTATTTCTAAATTTATTGGATATGAATATTTAAAATATCAACTCATTTGACTTTTATTTCCTATGAATTCATTTTTAAATTTATTATTCAACCTTTTAAGTATCATCACATTCATATGATGATAGATAAACAGTAGACATCTTCCGTTAACTAAACTTAAAGAAATTTTCTAGACAGAGGGGATCCTAAATTAAAAAAAGCTCCTAATTAAGCATTTTAGGCGATGTAATTATAAGCATTTACATTAAAAACTGGATTGGACGCCTCAGATTTCCCTACCCTCTTCAAACTTTCATTTAAGGCAACGGAGGACTTGGGACTTCTGCCGGATTTCATGTACTTCAGCCCCGTTACACGGCAGATCTTCAATGGCATTAGAGTTTCAACCTACGACTCTACATTTTCCAATACATTGATATATTATTTGATTAAACTAGTTGAAACTCCAGAATTGCATGAACGGCAATTTGGAATGAATTTCTTTATTTCGTTTC
>BMAW01078271.1:491618-506433 GCA_019974015.1 Nephila pilipes | reverse complement strand
CACACACACACACACACACATATATATATATATATATAATTCAAGCTACACATTTTTTTGTCTCCCTAAAGAATCAATTTGTCCCATTTAAGTTGAGTTGAACATGTCGAATTTAATCACCATAATACAAGAACCATATAATTTCTTTGAAATGGTTTTGCGATCGTTTCACTAAATACTGAAATTCCCCACCACCACACACCACTGTTTTGATAATAATTATTTGAAGTCTAGATAAACACTTTTCCTCTTGTGCAAACTGGTGTAGTAAAATATCAAATTCTTCCAAGGATATTCTTCATGAATGTTGTTTTATCTGAAGGTGACTCTTCAATCTTACATTTTTGAATATGTTTCAGAATGAATCTGAAAACATCAAACACCAAGATGATTTTTTTTTCATGCGGAGTAGATTCTGTTTTTTCATTCAGTACGTTTCTTGAGGCATACTTCAAGTCATAATAGAGATTTCATCAGGACTTTTCTATTAAATTTCATGTGAAGATAAATATTGTCTTAAGAGTCACCAAAATGGTGCAAGTGATTTTCACTATCAATTTTTTTTGAGGAGTCCAAGTTTTTTTCAGGAATTTAACTTTCAAAAGGAATTTTGAAATATACTTGATTATTTTGATCATTATACCAACAATTTTCTTTTAGTTGATGAAAAAGATCCGAGCACTCATCTATATCCAGTCCGTTTGAAGGAGGTATTGAAAAAATAGCTGTCAGACACATGTCTTTGGCAATGATTGAAACAACGCTACCGATTCATATTTATCTAAAGGGCCCTAAAAATAAACTTATAAGCAAATGGGTAAAAAAAATTAAAATCTTAGGAGAAAAGAACGTCGGTATTTCAATAGCAGGTGGGTCAGAACTCAATGAAATTTTTTTACCGCTTCTATATGCTTTTTATATAATATTGAAAACAAATTACGGTGTATTTAAAGAACTAAAAATGTAATAAATGTCGTAAAATGTTAGCTAGAAGACATAATCATTTTAAGAATAATATTTTGTCTCAAAGTAGCTATGGTGTCAAAATGAGCATTCCGATCGTTCTAATGTTAAATTAATTGATAAATCCATAATTTTCTTGCCACGAAGTACCGTAACTGAGTATTTTTAAAACATGTATTACTGCGCTCTTCACATACAATGCCCATAAATAATTTTATCAGTGTAGAATAAAATAGAAAAAAATCATAAAATAATTATAAAGTTAAAATTATTGATATTATATGAAATATCTAAGTGAATTACTATAATAAAGAGAAATGTCGTGCTTTACGATTAGCATTAGTGTGATACATAATTTTTGAATAATTTCATTCAATTATTTTTTTCTTTCCTTAGTTTTTGTATTCTAAATTTCTGCATATCTTAAAAACTTAGTTTAAGATAAAAAAAAAAAAATTCTTCAATAAATTTGGAGAAAAAAGAAAAACAAAATGCATAGAAAATGATAATAAAAGAAGTATCAAAGCTTACAGTGCAAAATTTGACTTACCAATTTAAGTAGCTCCTGAGGGATAACGTTTTAATTAATAAATGGAAAAATAACTTTTTTTTTTGAAAAAACAGAAGGCTATAGTATACACTTTTATCGGTTGTTAGCTATAATGAAGATGATCTTATGTAGCAGCTCACTTGGGTATTATACTAAAAAAAGGAAATTTTTAATCATTCTCGTACTGTCGCCGCATCATCGATGTTAGTTTTAATTAGAGTAGATCCTGATTTTTAATGATGTTTCTACTGCAAAATTAGAAACCACGTCTCGCACTAGCGTGGCATTTTTTAATGAGCAATACAAACCACGAGGGATTTTCTGTAAATTAAAAGAGGAAAAAAAAATTAAAAATCAAGACAAAGTTCCGCGCTTGACTCCAATTACAACGGCATGTTTGATCAAACGTTTAGCAAGGGAAAAACGAGTCGCCATAAGTAATTAGTAATATTGTTCTTGGAAAATTTGTTTTATTTCAAGTTGTCAGATAAAAATTAATGAACATTTAACTGAGGATTTGGGAAAGGTTAGTGCTATGACAAGAAACGTGCGTGTTTTACAAATAGCTGATGATTTAATTTCTGTTGAAATGAGCTGTTCTGCAAAAAAAAAAAAAAAAAAAAAAAAAAGAATCAAATATTTATACGTGGATGATTGCTATTAAAAATGAAAGAATGTATCACATGAAAGAAAACATATAAGCGGAGTTTAATGATATTGACAATAAAAAGATTTTTTTCTTTTCTTTGTTGAAACTAACTACTTAAATAGTTGTGTGCTAAGTTGACATAAAAGTTGTAGTATTAAGAAAGTTTTTTAAAATATTTGTGTTTTTTTTAAATATCAAGCTAAATAATTCCGAACATACGATGCCCTTCGTAACATTCAACAATAATTTTTCATAAAATGTTTATTTAATAGTATAGAATCGTAAGTTAAATTTATTATTTTTGAAACGCAACTAATTTGTTTTTTGATTTTTTACTTATTATTCACTTAGGATCAGAAAAATAAATATTTAATCCTCTTAAATTAAATGAAGAGTATCACAATTTTAGGAAGAATTTTATTGTGTGTAATTTTCAAATTAATATGATTTACAATTTTTATTTGTTTCAATAAGATCAAATTAAATAAATACAAAATATTATTTTCTTCATTTCGAATATGTTAAGCGTAATTATAAATCGAAGTATAATAATTAAGAACTAAATAATAAAGAATAAAACTGAATATGAACTCGAGTCTAGAACTTAGAAATTTAGTTTGCAATTAAATTAATTAAATTCCATATTTATATTACTCCGTTAACTTTCTAATTTATAATTTAATACAAATACAAATAAGATACTTTCAGTATCAAATAAATGTAAGAGTACCACATCATGGGGTGTGGAGTTATTGAATACAATATCTAGTACTCCTTATTTTAGTTATATATTTTTGGCAAATTTCAAGTGAAGCTTAGATTTTTTTGTACGTCTAATAACGATATTTTACTCATTCTATAGAGTACTAGAAGTAATTTTTTGTCAGAAATTACTTTCTTCTCTTTTAGTATAACAAGGACTTGATTTTTTAGATATATTTGCCTTTAGGTATCATTTTAAAGAAAACTATTGCACAATATGCTTCCAAATTTCTTATGATTCTGTAAAGGGTATTTATGTATATAGTGAATCCAAAATATTTTTGAAATAAGCAAGTTTTAAGAATTAATTATGTATATGAAAAAAGAAAAAAAATTAATTTTCCATCATTAAAAAGTTCTCTATATTTTTTTAAAGAAAATATATAGGAATATCATTTAAAAATTTGGTGCACTGTATTTTGCGTATTGGTTTCTATATGAGGGGTAAAATATTTTGCATATATATACATATATATATATATATATATATATATATATGGATTAATTTTTTTTAAAAAATGATATCTATATGCACATATATCTGAAAATCCATGTCCATATTTAATTCAAAGGGAAAGAAAAACATTTTTTGAAAAAATAAACTTTTAAACTCAGTAAAATGAATAAATACCATTATTAAGCACACAAAAATCCAAAGCCTTAAGAATAAGTTTTAAAACATAAGTGCTACAAGAAGAAATATTCTTAAATCTGAAATTATATATTCCCCTTGATGTTTTAGTTCCTATTAATGAATACAACTTAAATTGTGTTAATGTCTTGAATTGGAAGAAAAATCACACATGAATAACACATATTCGTCACCAACTTAAGTCAACAATAGAATTTTATTTGTATTCAATGAAAATAAAATGGAAAACCTTGTAATAAGTGAAAGATACGTGAAAGATAAATTAATCAACTAAATAAAAAATTATTCAGTGTTTCCTTTAAACCAAAACGCAATTTTTGAGAAGAAATTATTTTTCTTCTAGAATGAAGTCTCAACAAAAAAAATCAATGAACTTAATAATTTATTTTAATTAATTTATGAAAGTTGCGGATTCAGAGTCGTTCAAGCCACTCGGTCTGGACACTAGTTAGTATTGAGCACCGCAGGCCCAAAAGGCTATAAAAACGGAGATGGTCACCACCTGATGGGACTTATTAGGTACGGGTAAACCTTAACGTACCTAATATATGATATATGCAATGTTTCGATATTATAAAAGTAAATGTTTGAGAAAGTGAAAGGCTCTGCGCATATTGAATAATAAGTATTTATTTATTTTTCTTATTCAAAATGAATTACTTTTATCTATATTAGTTGTAATGCCTTTATGGTTATAATGTAATAGTGTAATATTCAGTTCTTTATTCCTTCATTTTAGAAATTAAGAATAGCTTTATGGAGAGATATTTCATAATTCATCTAATAACAGTAACTATTCAAATGTTAATTGACAAACATTTCGTATTTTTTTCTCTAATATATTGATCGACATAAAGGTTAATGTCAATCTAGCTATTGCAAGTCTGTTGCATGAGCTATTCAGGAAACTTCGGATAACTAACATCAGATAATTCTTTCCGACTTCTTATTTAAATTTCTAGCTCCTTTCCAACCAAATGAAGCATGGTTACTTAAATTCAATAAACTTTAGAACAGAAGTAAATGGGAAAAAATCAGATCATATTAAAGTGACAGAAAATTTATTATGGTGTAGAAAGGTTACGGAAATAGAAGGATTGTGGTAAGATGAAGATTGCGGTAGTAGAGAGAGAAAGATTCAAGAATGTGAAGGTTTTGAAGAGAGCAAGGATATCGTATCCGAGTATTTGAGTATTAGAATATACTTTAATACTTAAAGAATAAATTGGTATCCACGTTGTGGGACAGTGAACTAATATAGAGCATTCCACTTCTTAGAGAAATAATAAATAAGGCTTTGAAAAGCAATTGACTGCATTCCTGATCTGCTTATGTGTCACTATTTTATTTACATTTTCTGTCCTTGGAATTAAGTTGAAGACTTTAGATTTACGATTGGATTAAATTCTCAGATGACAGACGAGTCATTTTAATACAGATACACTACAAATATATTTAAATATAATTGACAATAATTTATTAACGCAATAAATGATATGTATGTGTAATAAATTTTTATTATTGAACTAATCATTAAGAGCTAAACAAAGAATTGAGCCAACTTAATTAAAATCTTTCATCCGCCAATGCACTTTTCAAATGTTACTTGTCACATCCCTATCATATGAATTATGTTTTTCAACATCAGAATCATTAGGAATGAAATACATTTTGCTCATCATATGTAGGATCTAAAATAAAGTGATCTTATGTCTACGAATTTGAAGAGTTATCAATGTTTGATTGTTTGTTTATAAACGTCGCACTTTGAAGCAATACGAGGGCAATTAGCGACGACCTCGTCATTGTAAATCTCGATCAAGAGACGAGGACGACACTTCAGATGAAACCTCCTTCTCCAAAATTCTACAGTCTACCAAAGAAAAAACTTCAACTTCGACATATTTGACGTACATCAGTTCTAATACATCGCTGAACTTTAATGGCATCAGGACACAACTTGTTAAAACAACGCAATCCACGAGCTCCCTATCATAACCTCTAGGCTTCTGTGGCCTCAAAGAGTTGTGAAATCAGAAGAAATTTATTGGTCGGCTTAGCGCAGTTAAATGTTTTAAGTGAATATTATACGCGTATAAAATTCCAATGAATATGGATATTTGAAGATAATGATAATATGTGTTTTGTGTATTTAGTAAACAGCGATATTCAAATGGTCATGACGTGAGTTTTCCAGCTTACGTTTATCAAGAAGCTTGATTGATTGTTTATATTAACGTTGCTTTAAGAAGCAACATAATGACTATTGGCGAAGTTTCGAATTAGCATACCACTTCAACTAAAGGTCTTTGATTCGGGACAGATTTCATATACATTAGTCTTCAACATATTTTTAGTTTAACCAGGATATTTTCTTGTCGAATCTCAGTTTGATTACTGATTCTAGTTAAGTATAGATATATCATATGTAATGGAGACGTTACTCACCGAATGAAAATTAGTGTTAAGTGGAATTCTATATAATGAGATACTACCTCAAATATTTTTCCTTTCACTTGACCATCGATGAAAATTAGAAGATGCATCACAATTGACATTCGCATTGTTCTAATGCCTCGTTAGTAGACAAAATCATAGACTCTGCTGTGAACTTAGCAATATATTTTTCATATTTGGAATGACCTTCAGTTACTAAAACTTTGTAAGAAATTTGATTATTTAAAACAATAAATGAATTAAAACTGAAATCTTGTTCTATCAATATTTCGTGGATATTTTCTTTGATATCATATGAATAAAAGCAAAATTTAGGCATTCGAGTTTCCCTCATTTACTAAGTATATATTTTTAAGCAATTAGCCATTGGAGTCCAATTATCATTGCCGTAAGATGTTTCTATGGAGTCCTAATTCACTCTAAGCCTTCACGTATTGGGTAAATTAATCTGCCGAGGCTTTTCCTGTTAGCATGGTGTGGAGAGATAGATTCTAGCTCAGATGTTGTCCCTTCACTTGGCAGTGACTCAGAACTACTAGTTTCGTTGCCGTTAACACTCTCAAACTTCTATTTCTTAAATGTTTGAGCATTAAACCGAGACATAATGAAAAATATAAATGAAAAAAGTTTTCAAAAAGAACAAATTGTCTACATTAGGCGAGTCTAAAATAGCACGTTGCATTCGATAACAAACGTTGAAATGTAAACAAACTTTTATTACTATTCACTTCAATTCTTTCCTCAACAAGTTGCTGATCGACGAAAATTGTTTTCGTGAATTTAAAATAATTTGATAAGGCTGGAAAGAAACATGTATAATATGTTTTGGTTTAAAAGTGGGCGTGGCAATCAGCTGTTTTGGATCTTGACACATGTAAACAACTTTTTAAAAAAATATTTAAAATACTTCTAATTTACCTAGAACAAAAATTTAAATTGCATTTGACGCAGAAAGATTTGTAGTTACTTTTTCAAAAAAAATTGAAAAATCGATTTTTTGACCGATTTGCGTGAAGTGACCCCCTTAATGCTAAGTTAATGAACAAACAAATCAGAGTTTTGGTACATTCGTTTCGAATTGCTGTACACTTGCTTAAATATACACATTAACGCTTATAATTATTTGAATAAAACAAAACTATAGCAAGGAAATTTTGAAGGTCTTTTTTTTTTCAATTTTATTTATTTGGTATTTTCTGAAAAAATATTATTTAAGCAAAATTAAATGAAAGATATGTTTTTAATTCAAATGGATATCTAAAATTGTTTATCAATGTATCATAAAATGGGAACATTATTTTATTTGAATAATGAATCTTTCTATAGGAGAAAATTTATCACTTTTCATGTTTTTGGCTTTCAATGTATTATTAAAATGAAGAACAGAAAGAATAAGCTAAGCCTTTGAGGTATAAATGCAACTCGTTTTTATATTTGTAATATTATTATTGATAATAATGTTTAATATTAAAAGTTTGTTATTAGTTTACCAGCAAACAGTAAAATAATTTCATTATTTTAAATATGCTAATTTGAATAAAAAATTTATTTCTGAAATTTCGAAGAAGCTTAGCATGGAGTGTAAATGTATTCTAATTATTGTAATTTTGAAAGCATTTCAACAAATGCAGATTCTAGCATCTTATTCATTTCTTGCACTTTCCAGTGGAAAAAGTATAAATAATTATACTTTACATAATGATATCACATTTTAAGATCTTTGTGTATCGGGGCCATATTGTATATACTCTTAATTCATCTTGGTTTAAAATGTTAAGGTTTTTTAAAAATTAAAATGCAAAATATATTTTATTAAAGATTATTTTAAAAATTATTTATTTCATGTTTTAAAGCAATTCAGTTTCAAAGCGGATATATCTATAAATAAATACGTTGTATGAATCTTTGATGTTCTGCTTTAATGCTCGTTAAATCTGGTTGAGGTACCAAGTGCTCCCGTTGACATAGTGTAAAAGTTTGGAGAAGTAGGTGCCAGGTTAGATGCCGCACTAGTTACTTCATAAACTTTCACAATTACTAGATTCACCGCCAATAGTCCTCGAATTTTTTTCCTGTGCGATGTTAATTAGCAATCACTATCAAACTGCAGCTTTATTTGAATCAAGACAGAAAGGGAAAAGTCAATTATAATATTTAATATACTGATGATTTGGGGCAAAAAGGCTGCATCGGAACACACTTAATTCATACAATTTTAATATGTCATTAAATTATAATAATAAAGTATTATTGTTTTGTAAAATCAGTGATGTTAAAATTGATGTTTCAAACTTTATGTATTAACGCAGAATGAGCGTTGAAATCATTAGTTACGATTATTAATAAGTTCTTAGCCCAAAGCTACAAATATGTAGAAAAAGAGAAAGTATGTTAAAATATGTTTCTACATATTCCAGGGATAGCAAGATATAGTATGCACGAGCATAATTTAAAATAATCGAGGGAAAATATTTTGAAGACTGAAGTTAAGTAATAATAATTATTTCCTAAAAGTATATTGCATTATTAAAATTGTATCATAAATAGCTCAATTACTATTTTTTTAAAACCTCTCAAAACATTTATTTATTTAAATAATTATACATTATTTCAAACAAACGTTTTTTAATCAAATGAAATCGAAAATTCGTTTAACAGTTATAAAGACAATATAAATAACTGAAGCAACAAAACTTATTTTTAAGATAATTGCCATCTGGGTAATAGTTAAATCATTCTTTTAAAATAAAAATTTATCAAAAAAGAATTATCACTTTTAATTTTCCAATACAATAGTCATATTAACTTTGAACAAGATAAACTTTAATGAGGTAACTTTAGACATGAAATTTCCGTTTATTTTTATTTTAATTCAGTTTTTATGAAGGCAAAAAAAATGCTTACGAAAATTATATACCTTTATTAAAATTCTGAATCATAAATGTTTCCCTCTGAGCTTAATGAAAGAATATTCATTAACGACAACACAATACCAAATTAAAAATACAACGTAATGTTATCATCGTCATTTATAAGGTTTTAATACATTATAAAAAACGCAAAACTCTAATTAAAGTAGAGGACCTACCATAACTCATTTGAAATCTAATTGAGAGATTTTTCTTCCTTTAACGCCGAAACGAAAACCGCTAAGGGCAAATAATAATTTCGCTTTGCATTTCTAATAATCGCTTCTATGCAGACAGAAAAATTACGTGTTTTAATATTTATTTCTTCTCGAAAATTTACAACTGGAGTTAAGGTGCACTAACTTAAAATGCTTGCATTTTCTTCCTCAAAGCTATAAAATTAACAAATAGCTTAAGTCAACTTGCGCAATTTGTTCACATTAATGCACTGAAAAAAACATTCCCCGGTTCCTTCAAGAACAAAAGCCCATTTTCTCAGTCGAAATGTTTATGAAAATGTGTTTTTAGGGTGGCCACAGATTTCCTCTTTCATAATATCTCACGTTATGAGAGTCATTCGAAAATTAAAGCATCTTCCTTGAAATTGTTTTAACCGTGCAAAAGGCACAATGAAGTCGGAAAGTGTCGCGAAAATTATGCCATAAACAGTAATTTAGTGTGTTTATGACTTTTAAAGGTTCACGTATAATCACTGAAATGGAATTTCTCTCATTCTGTTTTTGAACAATGTGAAATATACCTCAGTTCCTTTTAGTATTCAAATCGATTGATTTGCGGTGTTAATAATGCATACTTTTATAGTTAAGCTATAAACCTTAAAAAAAGTAATTTGATTATTTGATTACTAAAATGGAAATAAAAGTTTTATTTTCATGTCTTTAATTACTTAAAAGAGGAATAGTAAATTTACTTCTCGACTTCGAGAGAAGAAATATTTTTAGCAAGTTTCTTTCTTAGTTAAGGTAATTTTTTCTCCTATGTCAAGGAAAGTATTCATTAAACTTGTTTTTGCTCAGCGTGCTAAACTTGTTTTGCTTGTCCTTTCAGTGACATGACAGTGAAAGAACAAGCACAGAATTTTTGTGTGTGATATAAATAGTGTTCAATGGAAACAGCACATTGAAAAAATGAAGTATAATATGGGTTTCTTAAAGAAAATAAAGAAATAAAAGTGTAAAGAGTCATACATTTCGTAGAAATCGCAACTTTGAAATTTACATAATTTACAAATTTCCTTGTTCATTAAAGGAAATTTGGTTTTTATAACCCCTATAACAAAAAAAACCCATATATTTCATTCTTCGAATAAGTTTAAGAAAATTCTTAAAAATTTCTTTGGTTTCACTGAGATTTTTCGAACGATTTAGGGTGTAACTTTTCGATTTTGAATACTTAAATTAAAATGTTTTTCAATATAACTTTAGAATTCATAATCATTCAAAATGTCTAAAGGAAATTTTTTACAAAAAATATTGTCAAACAGAATTTTTTTAAAAATGTTTCTCAATTCGAAATACTACCAAGTCTTTAACTGAAGAATGTGTTACTTTCTTTGGCGAATGAAAAGAAAAGGTATTTGGAATTATTTTCAAGGATCCAAACTGATATTTTTTTCTTTTTTATTTCTATACGAGTAACTTTGACTTAGTTTAAAAATTTTCAATTGTTTTATTAAAACATATTATTTCTGTAAGAATGTTTTGCAGAAACACCATCACAACAATAAATATTACCACACATACCTCCACATACGTGGAGTTTAAACAATAAATATTACTTTAAAAATAATTTAATATATTAAGTATTACCTTCGTATTTTTATTCCACACTCACCCATAATAAATTTTAGTACGAATAAATAAAAATTTCCTCTCTGTGGTTTCAGATTTAAATCTTAAAAAAATTCTTTTCTAGATTTTTAACCATCATTATTCAGAATCATTTTTTAACAATAGAAAACTTAAAGATAGTAACGATTGCATTATTTTTCATACAAAAAATATAGATAAAACTATAATTTTTTATGGAAATAAATCTTTAAGTACTTTTCGTATAGCATAGTATTGTACGATATTGTTATATCATTAATAAATATCTCTGCCACTACATAAACCTACATAAAAATACTTATTCTTTTTAATATTAAAATAAGCTGTGTTACATTCATGATAATAATTAAGTACATGAAGAAAATCAAGGCATACTGTAAAATTTACTTTGATATATGTATATACACCCAATAAAAACAAATTCATTATACTTAACATCTAAGCATAAATACATTTTCAGGTAAGATGTTATGACGTGGGCTGTATCATTTTTTTCTTTTCGACTTACATTCTGAAAAATTTAAGTGAATTAAGATATAACGAAAATCTTTCACAATAAAAAATTCTTTCAAACATGACCTAAGTAATTTGGATTAGAGTTACTGAAGTTAATATAAAGGAATTGTGGAAGTGTATATATAATAGTACTGAAGCTTTTATTATAATAGTCGGTAAGTTGGTAGTTTAGTTTGTGGTTGGATAGATAAAACTGAAGTTATCAACTGGGCCATCTGTATAAAACCTGAGTTAAATAAGGAGCTTTACGAATAAATTAAAAAAATATCTACAAAGGGTTAAGGATTCTAAGTCTCTTCTAATGCTCTACGAATTATTCTTAACTGATTTTGTTCAAATCAAATAAGTAATTAGTTATAAGAAACGTGAGATACTGACGCGCATAAGGTGTATCCACAGATAGGGTAATTTGAGGATTGACAGTTGACTGATTATTCATAGATCTGAATAAAATAACATAATTATCATCAGAAGAATGACTTTCTCTTCATTTGACTATTGATTCAGGATCACTTAAAATAAGTGTAATAATGACCTCAGAAAGAAATAATGATTAGGTGTTACAAGAATCAGTAAAAAGTTATTTCTTCTAAAATATATTCATTAACTGTGCATTGTTTATATATATTTTACGTACGCCAAAATTTAATAAAACTTTTGTTGTGCAACTGCTATACTGATAAATTTGTAAATATGCTGTATTTTTTTCATATTTTACAGAGTATTTTAGTTTGTTTTACAACTACATACTATTCAAAATATCTATACGTTGTTTTTACCACATATTTATTTAAACTATTAAAATATTTTTTCTTTCAAACAATGGGATTTTCTAACTTCTAGATTCGTAATTCTAAAATCTTTGTATTATTTTAGAAACGAAATACTCTCGAACGTAAAACATAATTATCCGTTTAAATGCATAAATGTTTCTTATTTTGTTTCGAGAAAATTTGTAATCAATAACTTGGATCACAGTGAAAATGTAATTTTATTTTGATTAACGTGTAAATTATTATAAAGGTATGTTGTAATTGACATTATATGAGGTATTTATCAAACAACAGTTAGGCTATTGAATCTTGTAATCCATTTTTGAAATTTGTTTCAAAAGTATAGCTATTTTAAATTGCACCATATAAAAAAAGCAATTAATTTTTTAAGTAAATATGTACTTCAAAAATAGTAATCAAATATATATAGAATAAATTTTACAAAGCAAAGAATAATGGTGAGAAAATTGTTGAAAAGCGAATTTATATTGAAATTTACTGATTCATAATTCAATTGAAATTGTTTGAAGTAAATGGTTATTGAAATAATGATTTCTTATAAAAATGTACTATCGGATGATTTATAATACAAAAGTTGTATTAAGTATAATGAGGAAAATTAGTTTCAAAAATAAAAATAAATAAATAAATCTTCATATAGATAAAAACCTATTGGGAAATAAGTGTTAGAATTCGAATACAAAATGAAAATGCATCATTTTTATAAAAGTATGCCATTTGAAACTCACATCTTACGATAAAACGTCAGAGTTCTGTAAGAAAATATGAAATGAAATGCATTGTTTGAAAAGAACCATTGCTTCACTGATATTATTTCAGGAGCAAGAATAGGAAGTATAAAAAAATTTTTGATTCCTTCTTCCGAAGAATATATTTGAATATAAATTCTGTTACATTGTAATATTTCATATACATTTATTTGCCGATATAATATAAAATCTGATCATGTCATGGCTACATATCAAACCATTCAGAATATCACAAATGATTGAAATAAGGAGTGTTTAATTTTTAATACAGAAAAATTGAAAAAAAGAGAATTATTAGAAATATTACTTAAATGAAGAGATTAAAATCAAATTTAAATATCAATGTGAATTCAAAATAAAAACTTTAAATAATTGGTAAATACATTTTTACTTTCCCAAAATCTTCAATAAAGCAACTTTTATGAACATCTTTTTATATCGCCATTATAAAATGATTTACCATTGATTATTAATGATCTCTCAATTATTAAATGACCTTTTGCCTAATTTTTAAACAACATCTATATTGTTTTTACTCGTATATTTTGTTTAATTCAAATTTAGCAGTGCGATTACTTTAGAGCTACATTATTTTTGTGACATAAAAATCTTAGCATTTACGATATATATTTTTTTTTATTAAAATCATCTATTTTAAGTAATAAAAATTTGGATTTACATTGTTGCTCTTAATTACGCAAGTTTATTTTTGGTTTATACTGTGAAGATAAATGCATATATATATATATATATATATATATATATATATATATATATATATAATACTTTACTGTTTCTGTCAAACAAATCTCTAAAGAAATTTTTGAGGAGTTAAGTGTACTTGTGGATGCCTAACGAATGTTTTGTATCTTATCAGTTATTTGTGGAAGTTTGGATGATGACGTGTTAAGGATACTCGAACAAGCTCAGTTAAATGCATATCAGTTAAACAAGATCGACATTTACCTTTAATGAATTTTAGTATTCAATACAAATATTTGCAACATTTCGGGAAAAATATTCAAAATGGGATTAGTCTCAACATAGACTATCTGGTTGAAGGATATTTTTGTTCTACAGCATGTTTCCAAATCTCAATAGCTGAAACAAAATTTTGTCTTGGACGAACTGTATAGAGAAAATATTCAAAAGCTAAAGTAATTTTGGATTAAAATTTACAATTTCCATGTGGCAACACTGAATAAACGGCACACACACTTAAAAATATTTTTTAAGCTAAAATGTTTTACTCCATAAGAATTTTTTTATCACAAGGAGAACTTCTGCCCTACCAAGAAATTTATTGAGCACAACTCCATTCCAGTATGGCATATTTTATTATTTACTGAAACAAACTAAAGATATTTATAACAAATAGACTAATCCTATTAAATTTAAATTATTTAAAACACCTATACCAGGTAATCAATTTAAAATTATTAATTTTTTGTAGTAATTAAACACACACACACACACACACATATATATATAAATCAGAAGAGTAGAAAAATAAAATACAAAGACACTTAAAAATTTTCTTTAAATTTTTCTTAAAAATGTTAAACGTTTTTAGAAAATACAAAGGAGAATAATATATTTATTAATGTAAAAGGCTCTACACACTTTTAAGAGCAGCTGGAGTACTCCAGAATTTTTCCAGAATTATTGACCTAACTATCCTCATTCACAAAATATGTTATTAAAATGGTTATAAACCAAAAAATATATATTAATTTTTTTTGATAATTTAAATTCAAAGAAAAACACTGAAAAAAGAAAACAATCTTTAAGATCCGATAGCAAAAATCAAAAAGTAAGAAATAAAAATCAAAAAAAGAGAAAAACTTACGATAAAAAGGAATGTATTCCAAATATAATGAATTCCACTCCACATTTATTAATGTCATTAATTAATTAATATATATATATATATATATATATATATATATATATATATATATATA
>BMAW01078271.1:457501-477501 GCA_019974015.1 Nephila pilipes | reverse complement strand
TCAACTTTTAAGTGAAATGTATACACTTACAGACAGTTTAATCATATATTAATTGAAACAGAAAACAGAAAACTCAAAGCATTTTAAAGAGATAACAGAAATTATATATCACCGATCGACTAAACCTTATAATTAGGAAACGAATACATAAAGAATAGAATGAGTTAAAGGGTAAGGAAATAAATTTGGTATTAGAGGAACAAAAAGTTGAAATTGAAAGGTTTAAATTATTACGACTGGAAAATCATCTAGAATTGGTATACGTAAAAAGTCAAAACTCACGTAAAATAGAGTGTTGGGTCAATGAGAGCACAAACGCAACCAACAGATTATATTCGAATCTCACAGGAATATGCTCACAATGCATGAAAATTTAACCAGAAAGACAGCTTAGTTTCTTCTTGAAAAAGACTTAGGAAATTGTTAAAATCGGCGAATCCTACTTGATATGAAATCCAAGTGTAAACATTTTGAGTTCAAAAAACTTCACCTTACATCACAGAAATTGCAAAAGCCGCAGGATAACAAGCAGAGAGCAGCAGTTACTAAGTCATCCCCTCTGGGAAAAGGGTAAAGCGACAAGATGACGGATAAAGAAGACATTTGATTATACCAGTGTGCGCTAAAGACACTTAATCGAAGTGTTTCTTGCATAATCCTGCTTTCCCTGATGATTCAAATGACGCTTTGGATAGAGAGATGAAAAAAAAAATTGAGAGTTTTCAAACTCTACTGCGACAAACAGGGGCTGAAACATAGAACAAATCGGAAAAGAGCTCAATAAAAAGAGAAGAAATGGACATCTATCACCAGATTGAAAGAGCTCATGAAAAATGGTAGAATTAATGTTTTGTAGATGATTTGAGTGCATTCCCTTCCTATCAAGGTACCTGAAATAATAAAACTTTCCTTTAAAAGAAATTTAAAGTGTGCCGGAATCCGAAAACAGATAACAATGACGAACTACGGGATTTAAGGACAACGAAGCCAAAATTAGAGAACTTGAGGAGCCAAACAGGATATTGTCATATAATGGATCAAATGGAGCTTTGGACTGGATATTAATTAGAAAAAGCAGATCACTTAATTTGAACTTTTATGATTGTATACTAATTCATGTATTTCTTATTCTTTAATTTAATATGTATTCTAGATTTTAACTATAGCAAATATGAGTCACAGCCTTGTCAGAAGGATTTAGTGTGGTAGGATATGGAAATGTAACTGTAGCACACACACTACACGGCGTTGTGCATGAGGAGGCGGTCCTGCCGTGGAAGAGCGAGGAAACGTGGCTTGGATGTAATTGAGAACGGAACACGGAAGTCCGAAGGCTAGAGAGCCATCGAGTAAGACTGAGGAAAGAGAGAAAGAACATTCTACAACATTCCAATACACAGATACAATAGCTTCCAATCACAAAAGCTTACACATCTGCCTAATAGGTACATGCCAGATGTATGATACACCCTCTTCTCATTCTCACCCTTTAGCAAAAAGCAAGTGCAATATATTTCCTCATAAAATTATTTTGTAACTGTAAAATGTAGAGTTGGAATCCTGGTTGAAATAAAAGAATATACTATTATCTTGTTCGGATCAGTCATGAGCCCCATTGTAGTTCAAGGTATACCGACATATAAATAAAAAAAAGTATTCCTTGGAATTCAACTAAATTCGTTTTAAGACATTAGACTGAATATTTGGAAAAGTCAAAAATTTGTAAGCATAATTTTGAAATACAACTGAGAAACGAGCGAAAACTCGCGTCTTTGGTCACAGATGACTCATTTCAGAAATTGTAGTGTTAAACATCTGTGAAAAATCACATCTCATTCTCTATATACCCCAAACAAACTAGCCAGAAAACATATGGAATTTTTGGAATGTTTATATTGCATCAATTTCAATAAAACTTGCTAATTTATGTGATATGTGCTTGGAATATTTTTTAGAAACTATAAAAAGTTTCTTTTCGAGAAAAATAATCGTAAGCTGAATTCTGGCTAAAGAGAGTGGTGAAATGGATTTTGAAATAAACTCTAAAGTTGATTTTATATCATAGATTTTAATAGTTTAATTATATTATTTACTTTCTGAAATTATTTTAAGTATGGTAATAAAAATCACTCACTATGATAAAAATGTCTCATAAAACATTGAAGTATTAAATCTTATTCGATCATCTAGAACGCTCCTTTCAAAAAGTACTTCAGATAATGAATTACTCAGATATCATTGAATTTCTGTTTAACACACTATTTGATCATGAATCACATAATTTTCATATTTGTAAAGACGCAGTTTTGTAATTGAATTTTACTCACTTTTCTTGTGATAAATTTCTAATTTCCGCATATTTGATTATCATATTTTTGCTTTCAATTAATACGAATTTTAATTAAATTTGAATCCATATGATATATCATCTGGTTATGAATTCTGAACTAGGGAGGAGAATGCTGAAGAGTAAAATAGATGTTTCCAAATTGTATTTATATTTTGAAGCAATAATCGAGAGAAAATGTGTTTCCAAATGTCTTGAATATTATATTGATAAATTTTTAAATGCCTTTAAGACTTAAAAGTAGAAATAACGATAAGTTGAATAATATATTTTTATAAATGTACATAAAATTACAGTTGAATTTTAATAAAAATTTCGAATAAACTGTAAAGCAATAAGGCATTCGTAGAATAAATTTTGTCAACTGAAATTACATTTCTATTCTCTAAATTTCAAATTTTAATGACTTTTCAGGACTTTTCTAAATTACGATTTTATTATGACTTAATTATCTTATCATTCAGTTACTTCTCCTCAGACTATTATTAATTTTCGATTTGACTTTTAAATTTGCAAATATATAAAATTGTTTACTCAAGAACATTAATAAAAGCTTAGTTTTAAATTTTCATAACTTTTCTTCATTAAAACGAATAACTAATCAAAAATTAAAATACATATGATATTTTTATGACTTCACAGCACTTTAAAATTTCTATCAATAAAATATAAATTTCATAACATGCAAAAATATAATTGATTACTAAACAAGTCATGTGCACTTAAAAATTAATAATATGAATACAATAATTTACTTTTTTGCCGTATGAATATTTAAATCAATTCCAATCTAATTCAAATAATCTGTTACTACAACGGATGATGCCAAATTTTTCTAGGAAAATTTCATTTTAGAATGTATTAAAAAATAAGAAATATCTAGAACAACTTACATATTTATTTTTTAAAATATTCTTTGTCTTATTTCACCTTTTCTTATTTTATTTCCATAAATAAAAAATAACGTGTTGTAATAACTTTTCATTGATACGGTAAAAACTATCACTCAAAATAAGTATGCTCATTGCTATATAATGTAATATCTAAAAAGAAATTTTAAGAACAAAATAAATTTCTGTGGTAGTTAACATGGTTTTTACTGGCGAGAACATTTTAGAACATAAATTGCATATTATAGATCGATAGTTTTAAGCGTTAGTTCTTTATAAAAGCCATCAGCGAAGCATCAACGGCAAGTCAGCGAGATAATATAGTTTATATCGATTCAATGTGCTGTTTTTTGTGAGAGCAGAAAAATTATCAGATCCATAAAAGAGGATTAACAAACATGAATGATCCAACAGAAAATAAACAACCCACAAAATAAATGACCCAAATACATGTACTGAACTTTTTATTTGGTCATCGATCATTGTCATTCTGCAGAGGCATAACAGAGCTTTGTAATCAATGCAGTCGTAACTAAAAAAAAGGCGTCCATTCTTGCGTCCTTTGTACGTAAAAAGAAATAAGACTTACGAAGTATTAAATTTACAATAGATGTCATGTTTTTCAGAGCACGTCAAACTTTGGTTTAGTAAAACGTTCACGTCATACTATAAATTTTTTATACCATTAGAGGAAAAAATTTAAAGTGTAATAATACATTAGTGAATACATAACATAATATTTTAGCTGTTTCACAGATAATTTCCTTATTATTAGAGCGCAAGCAACCGTGTTACTTTGATAAAACATACATAAGCTTAAATGACTATTTTTTAGCTATTGCTGGATCCTTATTGTTTTCTAAGAATAATATCCACTATACATTTCTTGTATTTTACAGGAGAAAAAAAATTTATTTTACAAGAAAACTCTAAATACAATTTCCCCATTAAATCTAAAAAAATTGTTTCTTTTTTTTTTTTTCTTAAAATTTCTCTTTTAAGAGTAAATTTCATGCAAAATATGGAATTTAATTATCTAAATTATAATGGATATTGGAGAAATAATTTTACAGTAGTTAATATGGGAATAGTAGATAAGATATCAAGTACTACAAAACTTTTGTAAATTTCAGTACTAAAAATTTGGTATTACGCGAAACTTTTTAGTTTTTAGTACAATAATAATTTATAATTATAAATCATATAATTCGTTTTATTATTATCTGTGAAGTAACAAAAATTATACATTGTCTTTTTTTTAATTTATAGTAGCTAAGCTGACAATTGTATTTATTGAAAATGCTATAAATACAATTGTTCGTTAATTTATAGCATCTAACTCGGCTTAAATAAAAATTTAATAGAAACGAAACAAAAATTTGTCAAAAACTATTAAAAAACGAACAAAATTAATTAAAATTAATTTGCTTATGTGTAATAGGAAAAATAAAATTTCAACATTCGTAAGTGAAATGAGAATATTTAATAAATTTTATAAGTTTTAAACCTGCATGCATTAGATATGCATTTCAGTGTCAACATTTAGTCAGTATAGTGTGCATTTTATATTTATATTTTTATTATTAAGCAAGATTTAATGTTTCTATTGCTTTTTTTTACATATTTTTATAATTAAATCTAAACTAGGAGAAGCTTTTTCATTCGCACTCACTTGCAAGTAATGTATAGAAACCTGATTTATTAAGTTATAAAATTATAAGAGTTATTTTTCCTGTATGACGTTCATTATCAAATCATTAACCTTTTCAGTTTACCAGTGCATTAAACGTTCATTTATCATTCGTTCTGGCATGTAAATTTCTTTTAATAATCCAAAGACTTTATTCTTATATTGTAGAAACTGGATTGAACATTATTCATTATCACTTCATATGCAGCAATGTGAAATAATAACAAAAAAAACTTTTAATAAGTAGTGTAAATTACATTTTTTTAAATACTATTGCACGTATCAAAAGGTTTTTAAGTAATTACTTACTTTTGAAATATATTTCACTTAAGAGAAATACTATTACTTTTCGTGTCAAATACTGCAGTGTCAAAATATTTTTTCTTAAAAAAACGGCACTGAAAATTGTCTTATTTAAAGTATTTATTATTAATAACAGTATTACAGTGACGCATAAAGACAGGTATATCATCCGATAAAAATTAAATACAAATAAATTTGCAAAAGATGCCTAATCAGAAAAATAAATTGTTAATCAGATTTAAAATGCTTAAAAGCTTTTATAGACTTCATTTTCCGAAGTTTTTGAAATGGGAATGGGTTGGTTGACTTAATTACTATAGGGTAGTCTTTGGCTCACCTGCACCAAACACTTCTTAATTTATGGAATACATTCAGTAATTTTTATCTCAAATTCATCACACTTTTTTCCATAATACTTCTTAGTTTACTTTATGCATTTGGTGACTAATATTTATATATAAATATTCATATGTAAAATTTCATTATTTTTTTTAATATGTAAGAAGTTTAAAAGATATAGATGATAATAATAAAGAAAATGTTCATATTTTTTATTACTTAAACTATCATCAGCTATGATATATGCCCAAGCTATCATTTAATTTAGGAATTAATTCGACTGTTAAATGCAATAATTCAAAAATATTATTTTCATCTTTCATAACATTTTAATATTATAATTAAATGAAACATTTTTTCTGTATGTGATAATCTACAGTTTGAATTTTGATAAACTAATTTTGATATTCAAAAGAAGTTTAAATAATATATAAAATGTTTCTTAATGATAAGGCTTTGTTTTTACATATTGAATGGTATACTTATTTGAGCACACAATCCTGAAAAAACTGTTTACTGCAGAATTCGTAATTTTTGTTTCATTATGCAAATAAAAATGCTTAGAAACATAATTAAAGTAAAAGTATTCAACATTTAAGGCAGTTTTCAATTCTTTTAGTGTTATTGAAAATTTGCATTAAACTTTTTACTATTTAGATGTATATCTACCCAAACAATGTGTAAAAATATGTTTGAAACAGAATAATTTGTGCACAATAATGTAATATAAATGCACATTTTTCATAAGCGTATCTGAAACAGTTTTTAAGAAACCTTGCCGAAATGTTAAGAAAATCATATTTTGAGAAAATGAGAATGAACACTTTTCGTACAGAAAGATTGATAAGAAGAAGCATGAATATTTCAATCATATCTCATGAGATAATTAGAAATTTTTCATAAGGTGTGTTAAATAAAACTATACTTTAATATTTTAATATATATGTATATTAAAGAAAGACGATTTTTAAGGCATATTGCATGACATTTCAAGAATGATGGTTAGTAACTGTACAATGATCAGATATAGAAGGGGAATGATAATTTTATCAATTTATACCAACTGCTTATGATTCGAAAGCTTATAAAACTGGATTCCTACATCACAGCACTTGAAAATATGGAAGAATTCGAAAAGAATTTATTTCCACTATATGTTCTTAAAATGTGTTTACAAATTTAATTTAATAGCACATTTCTTACATTGATAACAAATAAAAACATCAAGGATTTAATACTATTACAAATATTAAATAATCCAATGTCAGAAATTTACTATTTTAAGCTTAGTAGTGTGTTTATATATAAATAATTTCTTCAAATATAAATATTATATAGATATTTTGTTCATAGGTAGTGTAAAAGCAAGTAAAATATTGTCATAGGTTCGTATTTAAATTTCAATTCCTTTGAAGTAGTAATTTTAAGTGATTTTAATTTTTATCATGCATTATACTGTGAACCTTTAATGTTCGAAGGGAAATTAAACTTTGTTCACTCACAAACACACACAATTTATTTTAAGATTTAAATTAATCTGTAGTATGATTTTTAAAACCTTTTAGGTTTTCTTTTGCACAACAAAATTTTTTGACTGATAAATAAATCTTAATGTTAAATAACCAAATTTACAATACTTTAAATAATAAATGAGCTAATAAGATTGAAATATATATGAAAAATGTTTTCATTAAAGAATGCCATTGAAGAGACACAATTTTAACTCCTTTTCATTTTTTTTTTTTTTTTGCAATTATTTGTCAAAATGCACGCAAAAAATGCTTTAAAATCAGTGAATCCAAAAACTTTTCTAATCATTTAAATACAGTTAGAAATAAATTTCTCCAATCATTTAGTACAAGTGATAAGAATAATTTTGATTTCTTTTATGAACAGAATTCGATGATTTTAGGTACAATTAATAATTTGCCTGAAATTCTTGACAAATAAGGATTTTGAAATAATCATTACATGTTCTAATGGATACCGATTTCAAAAGGTTCAAGTTATCTTCAAACGTAAGTCAGAATGTTTCCATAAAAACATCTGTCAGAAACTATGATCGTAGATTGCTAGAGTGCACCGTTTGTGACGGTCCCCCGTCTGTCTCTCCGATGATATTTTCCGGTGGGGTTATTTCAAAAGCCTTGTTTGTAAGACCTCTAACATTTTATGTTAACCTCGTTGCAAGGAGCAGCTCAGTAACAATGAGAATAAATGAAAGACTTGGCATTTGTGAATGCATTTGCAAATCTAAATATTGTAATTACCAGGCATGCATTGTTGTTCATGTCGAGACATAGAATTGCTGATGTAAGTCTTGGAAAGCTATTTATTTCTGTCATTTCAAGTCATTTTTCCGTTTTAAACATTTGAGCTGTATATAATTGATATCTGGTTTATCATTTTTTTCTTTACTTCTTTTTCCTGTGCATATTAAGATGTGGTTTGCCGCTGTATGTAACAGTATAAAGAGAGGTATTTTTGCATGTTTGCCACATTCACTTCTTAAAAATGTATTGAGATATTTAAAATGATTATCGTTAACATAGTATTAGAAATACGTGAGGGACTGTAAGATTTCAAAAAACTTTCTTGATTGAAACTGGATAGATTTCTTATGGATAGAAATATAATTTTTCAATGTGGTAAAATATGAATGTGTTAAATAATTAATTTTGTTGCTTACGATAAACGATGTTATACATTCAAAAATAAAAAAAATATCTAAAGAAATTGATTTATAAGTTTTTTTTTCAGTCAATAACAATAAAATAGAAGTTGCAGAAAATTTAATAATTTTCTTTACTGCAACATAAGAAATTTTGAATATTTATATGAATGGAATAACAATAATATATTATGAAAATTGTTTTTATCAATATTTATAAACTTAAATATAATCAAATAAATGTATTAATAACAAAAATTAATCATTTAATGCATGAATAACATAAATAACTGAAAGTCTATTCTTCATTTATTGTTTTTGTTATAAATTGTTTAAAAATGAAACATAGGTTTTATTTTAGTTTATTCCAAAACTTTATTTATTTATAATATAGTTATTAGAAATAGCACATCTTCGTAAAATTTTCAGTCGTTTACATTTAATGTTATCGTTTTGTTTATTTTTTAAAAATAAATTTTTATATGATTCCATATGGATTTTTTGTTATTTTTACATATTTTTATTTTAACCTCCAAGTACTTTTTCTTTCTTACATCCTTGAATTTTTAAATAAACAATTGATTAAATATCTTAATATAATTGAAACAATGTTTCACATTCGAGGAAAACTTCCGAACACATTTAGCTGAAATTGTAGCTTTACTGATTATTAGAATATTTCGGGAAAATTGAATTCCTCAATTCTGATGAAATGATTAAATTAAATGTATCTAAAGGAGAAGATATAGAGGTTGTTATGAATTTCATCAATATTTCATTAATTTCATATTTAGTTAAAATGTTTGAAGAGCGTTTATTATTTAAATGAGAATCATTTCTTCGAAATTTTAAACCACTTCATTGAATTGCAGATCTTTATCAGGAAAGCATTAAACAATTTGGCATCATTCCAAATCATAGTCGCGTATTAAATTTATCCTTCGAATTATCTGATAAATTTGTTGTTAATGGTGCATTCGAAGTGTTTTTCAGAAAAGAATCCAGTGCCTTAGTTCTTAATTTTTTTTCTAGAAAAAATATAAATTAAATTATTAAAAGTTCTTCCAGTTTTTTTTTTAATCATATTGAATAAAAATACCATTTTTAACATTCTGACTATACATGCAATATCAATCCTACCTTTATATTTATTAAATTTCTAAGATTTATGTAACCTTCTTAGGAAGGATTCGTTGGTTACTATTAAAATTAGAGCTTAAAAACTTAAATATGTGTTACGTATTTTTAATTTTAATCATTTCAAAATTTAAAATAATTTAGTAATTTCATGTATTTACTACAATTAACATTTACAAATTCTTTTAACATTTCACGGAATTTTCAATTAATAAATATTCGCATTTCCTTAACTCATATTGCAATTTTATATTTTACTGACTTTTTATATATTTTTTTAATTAATATTTAATTGAAATCCATTTCTTCACTTAATTATTTTCTTTGAGCATCAAAATATTGGATGATGATTCATATCTCTGGATTCAAAGCTCTCTTTCGTCAAAATAAATATTTTATTTTACTTCCCACTTATATTGTCAATACATTAATTTATCTGTTAACTTGTTATTGTAAGTATTTTCATTTAATAATTCATTGTTCCACACGTTATACTATATGAGTTAACAATTTCTTATAATTTTATTTCAATTTTAATTTTCTGATACGTCTAGTGAAAATAAATGAAGTTGAAGGAATACATTTCCCTAGGTGAAGAAAAAGCTTCAAAAAATATTCACATGACGTACAAAATTAGCAACATTAAGGGGTCTTAGGTTCGATTCCTGGTGATTTCGGTGGGAGCATAATTAATCATGGGTCAGCTCAGCTCTTCATCCTTCAGGGTCGATAAATAAATATAAAGTTTGCTTTTTAATTTAATGAGTGTCCAGCTTTAGCTAACCATTGGACATGAACACTAGCTAATAATTAGCACCCCTGGCCCACAGTCTACAGAAGCAGAGTTAGGCACCGACTGATGGGACTGGATATTCTGAGAAAAATATATTAATTTTCCTGAAAACTTTCAAAAAACCTCTTGAAATTAATCTTATTATTTCTCGAGATATGATCGAAAATGTACATGATTCCTGATCAACTTTAGGGAAAAGTTAAAAACTCGTAGTTTCATCATTTAGGTTAGGCATTTCTATAACCATTTAACATAACGTTGCAAAAATAATACATTATCATATTATTTTGCATAATTCAAACTAAATTGCTTTCGGTTTTGTGCACATTTTCATATATTTAGAAAGTAAGCACATATTAAAACATGAAACATTTTAACTCAAATTATCAATACATCTTAAAATTTTGAAACTGTATTAAATCATAAATATATTAATTTAGTTATATTTACTATATACGAAAGAATTTGTTTGTGTGATGAAACAAAGGTTATCTATTTTGAGATGAAAACTTTTTCTAGGATTTTGCGTGCATATCAATATACTGTAAAACAATGTGAAAACAAAGCGTTCGCATTTATTACTATTTCATTAAATATTAAAAAGGTTTAATAATATTTAAAATTAGTTGATCAAAGTACTGATTATAAATTATCATGAACAAAAAAATTGTATTATTCCAATAAAGGGTTTTAAAAATAATGTAGGAAGATTTGATGGAAACGCAAAAAAGGTCGATCATATGATTCATTTATGTACAAAATACTTATGACACACTAAATATACAATGATAAATGCTTAGAGTTATTGTTATTTTCATAAAGAAATCCGACACACATTCTTTTTGTTACAGAAAAAGTGTACTTAAAATAACACGATTTAAAAGCAAACTATTCATAAAACTATGCCTTGCCCTACCTCATTTCAAATATATATATTGCTTAAATCCTTGATTTACAACTTCAGAAGATTTTTATCTCAAAAGTAACTCATTTTGCTTGATTTCTTCCCTGCCGCATTATCTCTAATGTAATGTTCTTTGAAGCTTACGATTAGAGTTCTTAGACTTGAAGTACGTCATAAAGGGTTGTCGCACCACCACGTGGTGGATTTTACCACTTTGTCGTCTACCCAAAATCGAAACATAAAGGACGATAGACAAAACTCAGCTCATTAAGGTGGAAACTAGATTTTTCTGTTGTCGCCTACTCCGAAATCGATAGAGAGAGATATTTTGTTTGTCTAGAGTCATCCTGACGACATGGGCTCGTATCAATAAGCTGGAAGCTGTGGTCCTTCATTATACCGAAGCAGTTTCCTACATCACTCCGACGTATTATCGTTTATTTATTTATGCAGTTTTTCTCTTTCGCTTTGACTTGCTGAATAAGATGCTTTGGAAGACTTTAGGGGGTGTTCATGTTGAATGAAATGGCAAGTCATAGGTTGTTAACAGTAGCTGTGCTGTGTAAATAGTTATCGATATCTTATTGTTTTGAAAGTATTAAGATGGAAATAATAATAATAGTATTATTAGGAAGTTAAAAATATTTCTTGAAAAAAAAAATTTTATAAAAAGAACCTGCTTTATAAATAGAAAGAAATATCTGCTACATAAATAGTTATAACTTGTTTTTGAAAATAATTATAGTAGTATGGTAGATCAAAATAATTATAATAGTATTTTATCAGAATGTTTAAAATAATTATTTGAACGTTTTTTTTTTTTATTTAAACATATACAAGCACTATAAGAGCCTTTTTAAATGGAAATATTTAATGCGGATAATTCGAAACCTGAGCACATATGGTTTTTCAATATATGCGATTAGTTCTACTAAAATCTGATTTAAATATTTTAGGTATTAATGACATGATATCCAAGTATGACTGACGAAAATGTGCTACTTCCTAATTTTATTCCAATTTAGTGCGCATGCTTTAAAAATCCACATAACCAATAATTTTGTTTTCGATTAAAGATTCTGTGTTTAGATAGCCGATTGATAGGGTGTCTATTATACACATCTATGTCAAAGAAATTGAATAGAAACTATGATTTATTTCTTGAACGTCTATCAAGTTGAAATTGTAGGATTTGATAAAATTTCAGTCAATCCGAATAAATGAATATAAGATTTTTCCCGCCAATTTTTTTTTCAAATGCTAGAGATTATACCCAACAAATATTTCAAATTGTGGGCGAAACTAAAAATCTGATTTTTTTTTCAGTGTTCTATTTAGTCTCATTACAAATTTTTTTTTTTAAAAAAAGTAGTACATTTTAAATTATTGATTAATTTTGCTGAAATTAATCAACATCTCCATGTATAAAATATTTTATACTTTTCCTCCTACAATGAAATTTATAAAGTCGTAAGGTTGATTTTTGTTCGTAATGTACTATTTTGTATAATATTATTCTCTACTGTTCTACTGATTATACATTAATTCTCTGAAATTTATGCAAATGTGCAACAACTGAAGCAAATTACATATATGTAATGGTATCTTTTATGAGTTTTCCCAGTAAGCATTCGAGAGGACAGACGACAGGTTACATAAAGAATGGAAGAAACTTAAGATTTGAGGTTAAACAATATGAAAAATTAAATTGAGTGAAGGAAGAGTATGGGAGATATTATAATCGTTCATACTGATATTGATAACCCTAGCCGTAATATAGCCTTAGATTTTGATTCAGTTGCATCTTAATTATAATGTTTATGTCTTGTTTACCTCAAGTAGAAGCTTACTTTTGTTATTTTCTCAGAAATTCGGAGCTAATTACAGTGTTACAAAAATTATCAGATCTCGTGTGGGTGTATAAGTGAAATCAGTCCAACACAGAGGACAATGGCAAATAACGCTTTATTCACAATTATTCAGAATAAGACGAACACAAGCAGCAAAGCTTAGACGAATTAACGACACCAACAGGAAACACAGCACTTGTACTGATAAGTGAAACAATAGGACCGAATACATAATTGTAATAACATTCAGAAATCCCTAGTAATAACGTTCAGCTCACCAGTTTACTAGTTTGCCCTATGAACAAATCGCCCAAATTTATTTTGCACTTGAAAGACAGATTCAAAATGTCGACTGCTTCGTCTCAAATTCTCGGCATATTTATAATTGTTCCGGCCAGGTATGGCGCTACAGGAAAAATTCTGGATAAAACTCCAACTTAATTCCCAAATTAATTTCGTCAAGATTCCAACCTTTTCGAAAATATTTATTTCGTCCCAATGTCACCAAATTTCTCTCCAAATCGCGAAATGATCACCAAATTTATCGCAAAATTGGGGAGTCATCACTTAAGCTTTTCTTAGTGACCGATGAAATCTCTATAAATCTCTATTTCTTTATAAAGGTCTCCTCAAAGTTGAAAATAGTTATGTATTGTAAAGAAAAGTTGTACATATTTACATATATTCTTAATAGAGAATTTTTAAATATGTACAACTAATAATAAAGCTTTTCATAATAAAGCATACAATTCAAAATACGATTGACTTATATTTAAAAAAAAATGCTTTATATTAAACGTTTTGAATTTCCTACAAGACTGTATAGTAAATAATCGAACAAGATTCTAATAACTATGATGCATAGATCTTTTAGAAAAAAAGTGTTATAAATATTTTTCATCTTCTTATTAACACGTGTTTGATATGAATAAAGATAAATTGAATAAAATGATATAACTATAATATAAAGGAAGACAAGTAAAAACAATATATTAATGATGCTTACACTATGAGAACCCAAAACAAATTAAACATAATTTAAGAAGAAATACATTCCAACTTTAAAGTATGCTGCGATTATATTATTATTCATTTTCTTCAATTTTCTTGAAGGAAAGAAAGAAAAACAAAAACTATATACACTTTTATAGTGTATAAATAATTAATGAATTCACATAATGGTGCGATGTACATAATGATTTATGGTGGACTCTCGTGACAAAGTGCCCACAAAAAGATAACAAAATTATTGAGGAAACTCATAACATATTTGATTTGTATAAAATGAAATAAAATAAAATAAAAATCCAAACTTATTGTAGAAAATAAGGCAAAAGTTTTCAGAAAATTTATTTTGATCGATAGGGCTGTCATTTTTATATCAGGAGAATTTGGGAAGAAAAGACAAGTGTGACTATTACATATATATAAGGGTTGGGTTGGTTTTTTTTTTTTTTTTCAAAACTATTTTCAATAGTATCGATGTGGAAATTGATTTGTTTTCTTTAATTTCTATTTACCGGTTTGGAAAAGATTACAATAATTAAAATATTCTCTTAATTTTATGATTATAAAACATTTCGAGATTTTTGTTATTATGATGGAGATGAAAACATTGTATAGAAAAATCATAATTAATATAAATAATTTAATTTTCTTAGAAAATGAAAGAAAAAATCTTAAGAAAAAACATTTTCCAATTACTGTTGTGAATCTGTTCATAGATTAAACTCTTACAAGCTAATTTCAAAACAATAATTTAAGAACTTTTTAAATCATTACCAGGACAATCAGCGTATGAAAAGGCAGTATATATATGTGCGTGTGTGTGTGCATTCTCAGTCAACTAAAGACTTTTATGACTAATTCAATCGAATGGACTATCTCAGTCTTACAACAAGACAGTGTTTGAAGAAACTGGATTGAGCATTTAAATCTGATATGAAAATCGATGACCAAAAATTTTTCTTAACAATAATCACCAAGATATACATATATTAATAGAAATCCTGAGCATTTAATTTCTTAAAATATAAATTTCTTGATATCACCAAGAGAATTTTCTGCTATATGTTATATGTAAGATCTAAAACGTACTAAAATAAAATAACACGAAATGAATGTATCAGATCCAGGCTTATTTATTTTCAAATATGCATTTTAAATCGAACAAGTTTTATTTTCTTAACATTTGGTTTCTCCATATCCCTTGAGACAAACCTTACTGAATATAATTTTTTAAATATTTAAATCAATGTCTACGATAATAGTTTTATCATTCATCTATTCAAAATAATGGAACTTAAGATTAATTTAGAATTAAATATACTTTAAATTATTGCATTAGTACATATTCTGTTCTCGATTTTCTAAGAAATGTGTTTTTGAAGGATTGCGTAAAATGCAGTATATAATGATAAAATTTTACTATGAACAATATCATTTTAATTGAATGTATATTTAAATGGAAATGATTTTGAAGAGTGCTTACTAAATGTTTTAAAAAAAGAAAAGAATAACTACATAAATTGAAGAAGTAACTGATGTACACTTACATGAAACTAAAGAGTCTTTTTGATAATTTATTGAATATCAAGGCAATTATGAGAAATTGTATTTTAGTCTTTAATAGCATCATATAAAATATTAAAGTGTGTCTAAATTAATATACACGCGTGTTCTGTAATATTTCCGAAACAAATTAAATTAATAAAATGTAATAAATTATTTGAATTATCAGTGCTAGTTTCAAACACTGTAATAAATATGCAAATGAAACATAAGCTCAGATGTAAGAAGTCTACCCTAAACAGTTTAATGTAAAATTTCTAGATATAGAAATTGAAATAAATTACATTTAAATCCATATATAGAGATAATTAATAGTATAAGTATGCTTAAAATTTCGTAAGATTCCATTATGGATCCATTACGTAATTATTGTCAAGCGAGTTAAAATTTAACGGTAAATAAATTATTTTGCTTAAGTATGATAATATTTATTTCATATTTGCAACTTCACTGTTCATTTATATCATGTTACACAAAACGTTTTATTATACCATGATTTTTTTCAATAAATAGTATAGTACTTAAATCATTACAATTTGAAATATTAAATCAGTATATATATATATACTGAAAATTTATGAAAGAATAATTTAAAATATTTAAAAAGACAAAAATCCAGAAAAAAATGTAAAAATGAAAGAAAAAATAAATGAAAATATGGAACCCAGCAAGTCAAAAAGCAATTTCGGGCTGAGGACAAAATAAGCGGGGTTAAACTAGTTTAATGGTACCAACCTTCCCCCTTTGCGACTTGGTAGACTGTATTGGGAAATCCAAATTACAAAAGAGTTCAATGATTAAAGATGCAAAAAATTTCAGCGATAAAATCTACAAAAATAAAATCTATAATTCTAAAAATTATCCACAAACCAAAATATAAAAATTACTTACAAAAATTCAAAGAAATGAAGATTCAAATATGTGAGTAGTAAGACGGAATTTTCTTTAAGCTTCAAGATGGATATCACATACTCAGAATGAAAAAATATAACACGTCATCACCATATAAATCGAAAAAAGATTTAAATCATTGTTTGATTGGTAATAAAATGTAAAAGGATGCAAACATTTGGTTGGTAATAAGTCGTATGGTAAAAGAGTATAATGGTTCAGAGAGTGAGTAAAAATGTAAGCTGTGTAAATGTAAATAAATAAATAAATTCTTCACGGCTAGACCACTAACAAGCCGACTTTGTGGACCTATTGTTGTGTGGTGGATTTGAAAATGGATCGCGATTCACAAAGATGCTTAATATATTTGTGATGTATATAAGTATTTAAGAAATTTATTGGATAATCATGATCTAAACAGTTGTTGAAGAATTTTTTAATGTTATTAAACTTGCCTATTTTATGTGTGGTTAATTTGTTATTACGTAATAAAAAGTTTAATAAAATATTCCTATAAATAGATCTGTGTAGATTACTGTTCCAAAAAGGAATTTTGATTACATGGAATTCTAAACTTTCTTTTTTATCATAAATATTACTAATTAGTCTATTGTCAACAACTTGCAAATCAAGATTTAGAAATTCTGCTGTATTATAATTAAGATTAGTTTTTAATAATTTGAGATAATTAGGGTAAAACGAAACATTTGGTTTAAATTCCTCAGTTTTACCTAAAATAATTAAATTATTTATGTAACGATAAAGAAAGTAAGAATCATTATCAATCTGTTGTAATTCATAAAAATGTAAATAAAAATTGGCCAGACAATTACTAGCTGGACCTCCTTGACGGAGACCCTAAATTTGCTTATAGAGATTTTGGCCGAAAACTATAAAATTCTCTTGTAATACAACTTTAATAAGAGTATTGAATTTTTCACGTTTTATTGTTTGATAAAATGATATTTATCGTATAAAATTGCAAGAACTTTAATTAAATCTGGAATATCTATTGAGTTAAAAAGGTCTTCAAAATCATATCCATGTATAGAGAATACCTATCGTTCTTTAATGTTCTTGACAATATCAAAACTATTTCTAATAATAGCAGTATTTTCAATATTATCAATAGATTTTTGAAGAATGGATTATAAAAGTTTGCCAGATTTAGTGATATAGGTGTTATATCCATTCGTAATACTTCGAAATTTGACAGGATTTTTGTGAAATTTTGGCGTTAAGAAAATATACGGAAATTTAATGTTTGTAAGATGTAAACCCAACTTCTTATTGAATGCCAAAAGACGATTATTTATTTCTTTTTTACTATATTTGGATAACTGGAAAGCATTATTAATCATTACAAGTTCACTCAATAATTTATGATAGTAAAATTTGCAAATAATTGCAAATTTTATGTTTTGCATTATAATATATATATATATATATATATATATATATATATCATAATGCAAAACATATAATAATTAAAATTAATAATGAAACAACGAAACAAAGAGAAAGAAAAATGAATAAACTATTGATGAACTGAACACCCAGCAAACAAAAGCATGCACATTGAAAGTGGAATCTTAACTGTGGGCTTAAATATGATCTATATTACAAATTTGTGGTTCCCATAGCCATGAAATAGAGGGGTTTAGTTTGGAATGGTACCTCTAAGATTCTTTGGATTACATATGTCCCATAGAGGAAGGATAATTTCCTGTTTAATGTTCAGAAGTGTGAATTTCATTTTCAGGCCGAAAGGACTCTTTCTCTCTTTGCGTGGCTACTCCTTCTCTCTCTTGGAATCACTTAAATAGGAAGCTTTCCAAGAATTTGAGCAAACTGACATGGATATGTCACACTCACGAGTTGCACACAAACACTTACACTAAATTTATTAACTCATGTACACAAAAAAACCCTCATAAGTGTGATAATTACTGTCCTTTTCCTCCAAGTTTGTTAAATTAAGCATACTAACGTTAATCCTCTTCATGCAACAAACTAAATAAATGCACCCAATGATAGTCTATTCATTTCAGTCATTGTTTTTTTTTTCTAATATCACCTATTTTCGGAAATTGTTCTCTTCATGATACAATGATATCATTTGGCCTAGTTCACTAATTATAAATACTGTTAATATCTTAATTCATAAATTTAAATAAATGAATTAAATTCAGAAAAGAGGCCGCGTTTTCGAACCAATCTTGCTTCAGCGAATCTTACGGAGCAAATACTGGATTCCCAATTTTGTCATATATATGTATTAAACCATTTGTTATGCTTCTGAAATTAATAAGACATTTATGAAATTCTGGAGTTTAGAAAACATGTAAAAATTTATTGTTAAGAAGCTGAAATCCAAGTTTTTTTTTTTTTTTTTTGGAAAACCCGCTATCATGTTTCTAATTTCTCTTCATACATATCATGAAACAATAAAAAAAGCATCAGATGCATCCAAAGAAAAAAGTAGAAAAACAAATTATTTAAGGTAGAATTTATTTTTAAACAAGAAATTCAATATAAAAAACTTTTAGCACTATACATTTTTCCAAGCGTTTCTCTGACATTTTGAAGTTATGCAAAAGTAAGTTATCTAAAACATAAGTTTTCTGAAGGTCTTCAATATAGGCAACTATTTGCGCAATGATCTCTACGTTCGAAGAGAACCATTTTCCACCCAGTTATTTTTTTTTTAAGTTTGAAAATAAAAAAAAATGTTACTTGGGGTCAAAAACAGTAAATATTGTAATAATACAAACTTTACTTACATGATTTTGTCCATTGAAGTTACACAGGTGTGTACATTTGCAATGCCTCGATGGAAGAAGTTTTTTTTTCTTCTTTCTCTAACACGGACGTTATTTCTTGATTTCTTTTCTCAACTGGTGCAATAATAACGCATAATACTTCCCAGATTTTTTTTTCTTTTCCCAAGTAATCTGTGTAGATGATTTTACATGAATCCCAAAAACCTGTGGCCATTACATTCTTGCGTGATTTCACTGTTTTTGATTTCTTCGAAGCCTGTATGCTTTCAACTCCCCTTCTTTGACAGTTCCTTGGCCTCTGGAGTGTAGCAGTATGTCCTAGTTTCGTATTTAGTTATGTATCGACACCCGTCAGAATTGCCACAATAAATGTCAAAATAACCTCAAAATCGAAAACACGACTGCATTTATTTTCCACTGGGAGCAAACGCGAAAACCATGCTGCCGAGATTTTTTTCAGACCCAATTTTTCTTGCAAAATTGAAAACTCTGTATTTTGCAATATGTTATGGCCCTCAACTATTTCTCGCACTTTGATTTTTCGATCAAGTAAATCCACATCGAGGACTTAGTAAATCATTCCCGAAGTACTCACTTCCATTGGATGTCCCAAAAGATATTCATCTTTTGTAGATGTACGGCAACATTTAGTTCATATACCCAATTGTGAACAATTGCTAACACAGAAGCAGACGCGCCATTAAATTCATTAAACTCAGATTTGATCTCTTGTAGTGTTTAACCTTTTGAATAGTTTCTTGTTTCAATCTACAGTAAAATATAATCTTGTTTCAATCTACAGTAAAATATAATCTTGTTTCAATCTACAGT
>BMAW01078271.1:430193-457491 GCA_019974015.1 Nephila pilipes | reverse complement strand
TCTTGTTTCAATCTACAGTAAAATATAATCTTGTTTCAATCTACAGTGTTCCAATCTACAGTAAAAGTAAGAGTATGCGATGGAAATAATGGTATATGGAGTGATGGAGGCATGCGATGGAATGACAGAGGTATAGTTAGACAGCAGTCTAAGGAGTCATGATGCTTACTAAAAATAAAAAAAATTCAATGCTACGATTCTCTTTGTATATCTAAGAATTTATTGAGTGGCCTTTGTGTATGTGGTGAGTGAGTGAGTGAGAGACGGTATATATATATATATTATTATCAGATCAATAACCCCATTAACCCAGAGATGGCGCTTAGTAGTAAAACCGTGCAACCAGGTCTTCTAGAGCTCAACCTTGCTTGAAACGTCAAAATTTTAAGATCGATCGGACCAGGAAAAGGTTTTTGAATGAAGTGAAAAGGTTTTCAAGTAGTTACCCGATTGCTTGATGGAACAGAAAGCAACAGTCGATGATTCAAAGCTGTTTATTATTTCTCACAACAAAAAGATTTCTTGTGAAAAAAGAAAAAAAAGAAAAAAATTGAAGATTTGAAGAAGGTTGGAGGTGTATCACCCTAAAAAGGTGATTAATAAAATGTTAGTTGATGAATAAAAAAATTCTTAAGCAAAAATGTTGTTTCAATGTTAGACTCGGGAGTTATTGATCGATTGTTATATATATATATATATATAGTATATATATATATATACATATATATATATATATATATATATATATATATTTGAATCAAGTGTTTGAATTATTCTAGTTTCATATAAACTCTGAATTTTCAGATACGTGTTTTGCTATACGTTAGAAATGTTTTTTCCAAGGAGATACCTTCCTGAAAATGCATGCAAAAGAAAGAGAAAAAACCTTCTTGTGAAAAGATTTTTATAATTTTCTAAATACGTCATACATACACTGGCTTTATCAAAAGTAACGCATAGGAGTTCTGAATTGGTATGGAAATATACTTGTACTTTACATAATTAAATAAACTATAGTTCCTATAGCACTCTTTGACGAAGAAAGTATGTATGCCACTTGTTCTAGAAGAATAAGTCACTGTTATAATAAATTATTATGACTTCAAAATAGAATATTTTGTACATTAAATATATAATTATACATGAAACAGTTCAATTTTTTTTTTGAAAATTGCTTATAGCTTTATGTATGTATGTCTGCTGATCATATTACTTATGATTAAGCATTTCCAACAAAGTAATAACTGTATTTAGCATTGCAACGTGCTCAAAAAATAATGTTCAAATAATTATTGCACTTAATATTTAAAATTAACAATAACAAACTAATTAATGCTTGTATTCAATAAATTAATAATTTTCAAGCATTAAGTGTTTCTAATAATTAATAGTTTTTATAATATGATTACATACACTGAAGTAATCCATTACTTGTTTTTTTAAAATATGAATTCTAGTATCCAAACTGTTTTCCTGCAACAATCAGTATGCATTTAATTGTGATCATGTTATGTTCTTTTACTCAGGTTGTGCATATTAAACAAAAATATTTTTATAACTATTATTAAAATCTGAATATATTTAGTAAAAGTTAGTGAACTTAATGAATCTAGCAAAATCGCATCTTGTTTGCCCCCAAATGAGAAAATGTTTTAAAAATAAAAATATTTATTGAAATGAAAATGAGAAATGTAGAATGATACCAATAACTTATAAATATTCAATCAAAAAATGCATTTTTAAATTTATAACATTTCCACATTATGATTCGAAATCCTAAAATTATAAATTAAATCGCTATTAAATACATTTTCTACATTGCATCTAACATTTTCAAATATTATATGTAATTGTATTTGCTATGAATTTCACTTTCCTACTGTTCGTATAGATTGTTTTGCCGATTACAATCGCTCCAAACATTATTTTCCTGCGAAGTAAACTACAATTTGCATTTTGGAGACAGCCCCTTCGGTCGTAAACAAAGTAGGTCCGAATAAGCTAAGGGTGCAAACTAATGCTACTGCATATCGTTGAAAGCAGGATGCAATATCAAAAGCGCTGCGGGGTGGGGGAAGAGGCACAAAAAAAGTATCGCGCACCAGGAAAAATGTACCCCTCGATAAGTAGCTTCGTTTGCGATTTGCCTGTTCTGCTCACCCCAATCTTTGAATGCTCCTCCACGTAAAGCACAGTCATAAAAACAAGTTTGCCAGATCTTAAATCCTGGCAAATCTTGATATTCTTGGTGGAACCAGAAACCAAGGCTACGTTCCTTTTACTTATCAAATAAGTAGATATCGCTAAAGCTGAGGGGGACTTCCTTTTCCCCCTCTTTCCTTAAAGCAACAGTTATTCCAGTCGTCTGAATCCACAGATATTTTCACGTGTTCATATTGCTGACGTGTATCAAGCGAAGGCCTCACGATTTCGAAGTCATCGTGTAGCTTTTTACGGCTGCTTAGCATTTTCCATTTTAAATTTATTATTTTTTTCTGTGTGTTGCTTTTCTGAAATATTTTAACTTTTCTTGTTGGAGTTTTATTATTTGAGCTGAGTTTGCGTTTTTTGACTTAAAAAAAGAGAAAGGAAATGATCAGGAATGCAATATGTATATGTACGATAAGTTGTGAAAGTGTGTTGGCACAAATTTAGGGGGGGGGGGGTTGCCCGCAAAACTGAAAATTCAAATTTTCTGCGAACAGTACGTATATATTAACCTAATTATTTCAAGTGTTTCTAATTTTCGAAATAATAATAATAAGGAGTTAGGTTTATGTTTCAAGTGGGTTATTTAAGATATAAAATATTTACAACAGTTTTTCAAAAATATACTGGCTTACTTCCCTACTTTATGATTAATAAAAATGTTACCGGACAACAATTTAAACATGTAATTTATATATATATATATATATATATATATATATTATTGTTGTAGACCATTTTCAATGACATTTATTTTATAAATGTTTACTATTTCCCAATTTTGAAGAAAAATGGCAGGTATACAAACATGTTTAGCAGATGTTTAGATAACATATTTGATTCTTATTGCTTGTAAATTTTTTTTTATTTTAGAGTTCTATTAGTCATATTCTTTTTTCTAATTAAATCCCTTAAGTTCTGGTTACATAGAAGTCTGCATATCATAATTGTTTTAAAACTAGCACATGGAAAGTTTTACATTCATTTTAACACTTGAAAATTTAATACTCTTAAACACTTGAAACAGATGGAGAGAAGTAATTAATAACAAAAAGTAGTTACTGTGCGTAAGTGGGTTTTTAAATAACAACTTTAGTTTAAACGAGTTTCATAATAGTTTGAAACACCACCGCAGAGAAAAATGAAATTCAGTTAATCTAATCTTCTAAATAGTTTCCTGTTCACTTTTTCATACTGTTTATCTTAAATATATGAATTTGTTTTATAAAACAAGTTTATTTGCTCATTTTTCTACGCTTATAAGTGTTTTAAGTTTATTTATCCGTCCTGTGTAGAAAATATCTTCAAATAGACATTAATTAAATATGATGTGCTTATTTTTTCAATAGAATTCTTATAAATTCTTTTTTCAAAATTCATTCTGAGGTTATGTAGAAAGGGGAAAACATTTGTTGAATTACTATTACGATTAATGAAAATTTTCCGCTCTGAAACTTTTATTCTTTAAATAAAATACCAACTATCGAAATGGCTCCAATAAAATCAAGATGTGCGTTGTAATAAAGTAATATTTTATATAAAAAAATTTCAAACAATAATGAGTCAAAACTTCATTCATTTGTGGTTTTAGAATTTTCTCATTTTACTTACTCTATGTTCAATTATAAATACATCTATATATGAAAAATGAGAAATATCATGCACGTTTTAACAATTATTCTATACTGTAATAATAAACTAAAATAAAAGGTAACGTTCCAAGAGCAATCCTTATTAAATTTTTTATCAGATAAAATTGTATTTGCGATTTAAAAAATTATTTTTAAGTAGCTTTTTTAATGATTTATTAAAGTAAAGAGATCTTGCTTCATTAGCAAGCAATTCTAAAAGTATAATAAATAATTATTTGTCTAAAAGAAACGTATTAATGATTTCATTTTTTTAAATAAAATATTTCTGTTTATGGAAGAGAGCTTTTAATAAGTAGTTTTTAATTTAGTTTAAGTTATTGACAAATGTGATAAATAATTATTTCTGCTTAATATGATTGCAATGGTTTATTAATGTAGCACTGAGAAGCAACACAAAGGCTTTTGGTAACAGACATCCAAAGTTTGAGCCTCGATTAAGGGATTAGGACGACACCTGAGCTGACACGTTCCTTCCCTAAATTCCGCACCATGCCAATACGAGGATTTGGAACCTCGATAGATTTGACATGCATCAGTCAAGCTACAAGGCGGATATTTAGTGGCATCAGGGTTCGAAACTATGATTCGATGATATGCTGACCTCAAGTCTGCGACCATGACCACAAGGTTATCGAGGCCACTTTTTTTATATCAAAGTGTATAAATGTTGCGAAAAACTTTTACTATATTTAATTTTCTGAAATGAAATTATTTATTATTATTACTATTAATATTCTTCAAATAATTTCTGTGAATGTGTAAAATCTTTAATTAATCATGGATCTGACAATTTAAAGCATGAGTAATTTATTAAATAACAGGTTTTCGTATAACTCACATGAGCTGTCTGCTTTAAAAGAAGCAAACTCTTTAACTACTTATGTAATATATTTAGTAGTAAATATTTGCAAAACCCTTAGCGTATAGGTGTTAGTAGTTGATTATATAAATTTCCAATTTAGTCACATGAATTATTTTTGAAGGCAACTGATTTATTTATTAATGTATTTACTTGACATTATGCAAAAACAAAGTTATGAATTTTTATTAATGCCATTTAGGATGATTTTTACATGAATAATCTTGTTAACCGACTTCGTTGAAACCGGCTTTTCGGTTTAACGACGTCACATTGTCCCTCTTGCAAAATATTCAACTATAGTAGACATTTAATATTTAAATGATCACATCCGTAAATGTATATTTAGACACTTTGTTTCGTACATTTTACTACTATTATGGATTATTATATAATTATTGCAATTTTTTATACAATTATTGCAATTTAGTATATCAGAAAGTATTATCGGAACTTTTCAGTAGCTGGAATTCATCATTATTAAGCCACAAATTGAGTATACCGTGATTTACAGTTTCATTATTAATATAAATTCGGATATCAATATGAATTTTCCGCGTTTATTTTTTTAATTATTGCGAAAATCAGATATACAAGCAAATAAAAGTGTTTTATAACTCTTAAATTTTGACTGAAAAAAAATGTAGAACGTACGACTCGTCTTACTAACCTCTTCTATCATAAAATAGTTTCTTATGGAAAAAATCCAAACTAAATGTTTTCAGTTTCCGTGAAATGGGAATTTAATCCACTTCCAAAGTTCAAATCCAAAAAGATGTATAAAATGTATTAAAAAGGTCGATCCTCTCTTTGCGGGAAACACGCATCTCGAAGTCAATATTTTGTTCATCTTCTTTTGAACGTATTTTTATCTTTTCTACTTTGCGACTAAAGTCACTGTCTGCACTTTACGATTAGAGAAATTGTAAGTTCTGGTTTCATAAAAGATTCCTTCTCTACACTTGTGCTTCTTTTTTTGTCAATGGTAGGTGCACTACTGTTTCACTTATTTTTTTTTTCTCAAACATCTCATTTCTCTCATGGGGAGTGGGAATTTGCTTCTACAAATCGGAATTCCACAGTATGTTTATCCCACGATATTTAAAACAGTAAGGTAAAGAGTATTAATGCCATAAGATAACAGGAAATACTAACATCATCTGGAAAAAGATTAATGTGAATCTCATAAAAGATGAGCCATAGTGAAACCGCGAGGTAAGCTGACTCGAGAGTTAACGACCCACGAGTAAATTATGCTCTACTATATTAATTAATAAATGTGGATGAAATGGAAATGAGATAACGATACAGTGAAACATAATTTAAATGCTTTAGAAAGCTAATCTGCAGTTGTTCGTTTTAAAAATAAAGTTATATTGTAAATGTTTACAATTTTTCCATGTTCTTTTTAAAAAAACAATATTTACTGTCTTTCGTATAATTGGTCTTAAGTATACATTTGACTGAATAAAAAATTCAGTAAGTGGAAAAGTGTTTCAAAGTGAGTATTTAAAAAAAAAAAAACATTCCCTCAAGTGAAAAAAAGTCATAATTGGTTAGATAAACCTATAAAAATTCTTTAATCCTACAACTGTTGTCGCAAACGTATTTTTGCACAGAACTGAACACAAAACCTAAGCTTTTCTTCAGGACTTTTGAATGACACTATTCTGATTCATATATAAATATTTATAAGAAAGAATCATTAATAATAGACATATATATATATATATATAAAAGTAATTGAAAAAAATGTTGTTTATAAAGAAAAGTAACTTATTCTGTGATGGATTACAAATATAAATGTTCTTGGTATTCTTTTTCAGAGAAATCTCGTTAAACAAGAACATGTATTAAGAAATAAACTCACCGTTTACCGAGAGTCATGAATATATACATAAAAAAAATGTCTGAGCTCGGAGCAAGTATCGAAGATGCTCATAAAATACACTTCCATATGTAGAGGCATGAATGCCGAGAGAGAAATGGATTTACCATGATAATCGATAAAAGAAACTGCCACTTTTAACTATTCAGACCAGTGCGTCATTAACCCATTTATATCTAAGAGAAGCCTTCAATAGTATCGCTACTCTCCCTCTTTTTAGTTCATACAAAATCGAGAACTTTAAAACCTCATTTTCTGTTCGTGACAAGCGACCCACTATTAATCTCCCGGGGCTTAAAACGAACGTGGAGAAGAAGAGTGAGTGGGGGGTGGCTTAAATAAAAGAGTTTTCAGACAGAAAAGAGTTTATGAATTTGAACTTTTCCTCCTTTTACCCCTTAACGAATATTTCGGAGGGAAATGCACAAAAGTGGCCCGTTTGCTCGTTAATTAACAGACAGAAATGGAGCAAGCCTTGCTGCCGACGATAAACTGTCTACCGAAAATAATTATACTCCTCCATATTCCTTGGCGATTAGAGGGAAAATAATTTGCCCGGATTGCTGCCGGATTTTGACGAGTATGGTATCCGTTTCTGCCGGATTGTTCGAGGAATCATTTTGATGAGGAATTGGTCTGAAGGTTTCTCGTTACTATGCGAGATTCTTATTGCTGTTATTGTAGGATTCGGAAAGCTTGACGATATTTGGATGGATTGTTTGGAAAATAAGGAGGGGCCTGGTCTTGAATTTTAAGACTCGAATATCATACATTCGACAATTAACTCCTTACCTGAAAGTCTTATTCTGACCATTGCGTTGAAATAGATTTTGAAGTTGGGCAACTATCCAGAGATGGAATGGAGTACTTGCAGTCACTCAAATTTTGTTCAAAATGCATTGACTTTGTGAATACGCAAGTGTTTGGTTGCATTTTCAATTAGAATAGTGGAATCATCTAAGCGAAGAGATTTAAATTTGTTTGATTGAAAATATAAATATTAGGCGGCCAGTGATGTAATGATCGTGTGTATTGATCCTAAGCACTTAGTAAGGGTACAACTGGTTTCATTCTTGAAAATTCGAACTAAACAAGCTCTTTATGCGTTTAGAAATGTGACGTTATTTATATTGAAATATATGTATTTTAATTATTTTCTCTGTTACAAAATTTATTTAAAATTCATGTCATAATTATTGAGAGAACTGTTTTAATTGCGAATGATACGATTTTGAAAATGTTTGAAATCAATTTTAATTGTCAATATAATTGATTTTCTATATCTTGTTTTATTATATCTTAATTGAACAAGTACTGTGAACATTTAAAATATATAACACACGAATAGTTTTTGCCTTTTTATGAATGTAGGTTATTTGTTTGTTTCGGTTTCGCTTTTAATATCACTTTAGAACTGTTATAGGAATATATAAGACACAATAAGTTTACGAAGATGAATCTTGAAATGTTTATTTTTTCAGGAATAATATTTTCGCGTTACTGTTTCCGAATATAGCTAAACATCATCTTTCAATAAGAAACGATGAAGGTGATAATACTTTTTTTTATATAAAGTGATATAACTCTGTTGATATTTTTATTTCTCACACAAAATATTGAATTTTAATGAATTTTAAAATTTTAATATATCTTTAAGGGTTGAGAGTCTATATTAGAACCTAATGGTCGACATCTAGACCTAAATATATGTATACAAATACAGAAAATTATCATGAGAATTACCATGTAAAAAAACCTAATGTAAAAAATGTTAAGTAACGAAAACAAAACATTAATGTTAAGTAACGAAAACAAAAATAATTGAGTTTATCTGTAGTTCCTAAAAACTGCAACAAAAAATATAGTTAAATTGCAAGGTAATCTCAACATGTTCCTTTAATTAGAAATGAATACCTAATTAATATTAATATATTTATTTTTCATCTATATAAAATAGATATAAATGAAACATTGAAATTAAACATAAAATTGTTCCTTTGTTTGAGAGTATGCTTCTATTCATTCTTCAGCAAATATTAGAAGAAATAATTTTCGTGAAGCTCAAAATTTAATCCTTTTCTCTCTGATTTCATTAAAAAATGTTTTAACTTTCATTCAATGGATAATTGTTACTGTAGGGAACATAATCTCTGAATCAAAGCTTCTTAAACTTGCGACTGAATCTCTTCTTACAAATAATTATGCAAATCAGAGATCCATAGTTGAAATAAAAATGAATTTTAAGTATTCCCACAATCTTTTCTTCTCTGGAAAAGCTCCGATTTTCCCTTGACATAAACTAACGATATCGAACGTTTCCTCTTACAAATAGCAGACTGTGTTAATACTTCATTTTATGTTTGAAAATCACTTTCTTAAATTTCTGCTCTGCCTTTCTCATTATCCTATTCCTCGATTCGGAACTCAGTTTTTTCCCCCAATTTATTGTTATTATAAATAAGACCGATGGGTAGGTAATGAGGAAAGGAAATATTTGCAAGTCATTAAACAAATTATAAAGACTTTCAGTACGTAAATCATCCACAGTTCTTAAGGCAACAATGTCTTATTTCTTCAAGATCAAGTTTATTTACTGATGAAAATGCGCAGTTGAGCCTTCTCTTTACGAATATTTTATTCAATACTAATTAACTTTAAAAATAGGGAGATTACAAGGTGGAACTTAAATCAGCCTGTCTGAAGTTAATGAGTATGAAAAAGAGATGTCATTTAGATTAGCATTAAAAGCATTACATCATCAGAGAAAATGATCTTAAAGTCACACTTTGAGGTAATGTAATATTGAGCACATTTATATTTATGCGCAATTAAAATTTGCTAAATTTAAAACAAAGTGGATAGCTATTTTTTTCTCTACGTAATGTGATTGTTGTTTTGGCAAAATGTTTTAAGAGATGAGTATAAAGTGATATTTATCAAAGCATCGCATCAATTATTTATGCTTAATCTAATGGCGCTATCCATGAAATAGGATTTAAAATTAGACTTCGTGAAATTGATGTTTTTGCTTGGTGAAATATAAATTAGATTACAAGCATTAAGCTGTTACTCACACTTGTTATTAAAAATCGATGACCATATATTTGATAAAGGCAAGATTATTATTGCACTTCATTTTTATTCTGAGCAAGCTTAAGTAATTTATAGCTAATAATTTACACTTTAAAGTTTTCCATTTTTAAAAGACGCCGGTGTCTATATATTTGTCAATTTGTTTTATTCAATGAACCTAAGAATTAAAATATCTCTTAAGAAGGAATATAATTTGTAATTTGGACAAAAATGGAAACTAATCACTGAAATGTTAATGTATTAATCGAGTTATTGTTAAAATGAGCAAAAGTTTTATTTGAAATGTTTCAACTTAATGTTAACATGAATTAAATCTTCATACTGGTTATTTCAGTTGGTTTAAGCATCGATTTAAAGGTGCATGAGACTATGCAGTGGCAAGATGCAAAGAGGGATAAGATTATGATACTACTAGATTGAAATATGACTGAGGTTATATAATAATTTTGTACAGATACACATAATAATATACAAAGGATAAGTGAAAATATAAGACTACCCAATGAATAGTTGCAAGTGTGGATTAAATGGTCCATATAAATAGAAATTATCCAAATAATAGGTGCAAGTGTTGATGAAATGATGTAAATATATGTAAATTATCCAGAGATTAGTTGCAAAAATGAATAAATTATGCATATATAAAGATATGCAGAAGTTTGATACAATTGTTGATGAAATCAGGAATTTTTAGAAAAAATGCTAGTATTAATTTCTAAAATCTTTCAAAAATTACCTTTTCATACTTTTCAAAACAAATACACTTTCCAAAAACAATCAACTTATTAATATGATAAAACTAAAATTTTTATTGTATCATCAGTATATATAGTATACATGTATCGAAATTTCATTTGTAAGTGAACCAGTAATGTTTTTTTTAAAATTCATTCTGAAGTACTGAGAGTTCAAATTATTTTTATTATACCCTATAATTCTCTTTCATCCCAAATCGGATTTAGAAAGTTTGTTAAATAAAAGAAAAGTTTAATATTTTGCTATCTTTAATTATTTAAATATTAAATAGCATTGTTTTTCAGTTTGACTGTAGCCCATCATAATTTTGACCTGCAATCTCTATGTTTCATGGCTTTTGGAATACGTAGTATAATTATACATTTCAAAAATTTGAATTATGTTATTTTAAAATATAAATTTTTTATAAAATATCCCTTTACATGCTTTTAGATGGTTCATTGGAAGAAACTCAGGATACTCAATGAACATAATCCTGATGAAAATATTGTGCCAAAGGTGAAGTACACGCTTTTAGAAAATTTTGATTTAAAAAAATTTACTAAAGGCCTTGTTCTTAGTGAATGAAATAACACTTTAGAAAGGTAAAGAGGTTAAAATGACTATTTAATGATATTTATTTTAATTTCGATCTTATTGTTCTAGTAATTTATGAAAGAAATGAGTATTTTTTTTTTCAAAATGAGTGAGTAAATGACAGTGAGGACTTATGATGAAAAAGTCAAATTGTACTAAATTTCACCAAACAGTTGTTAATAATACGATCATTTTAAAATCAGGAATAAAATTTTGTATAAAAATAATGTAAAACGCCAGGAATAAATATTTAAGTAGGAAATAAATTCAATTTTAAATTTTAAAAAAATGCAAAGAAATTTCGGTGTGAGAATATTTTTCCTTCAATATGCTCATTGGAAATATTGAATAAGGCTCGTCTTATCATCTCAATTGGTTGGATTTTTTCCATTTGAACATTTTTTTTTCGTCTAAAAATCCGAAACAAAGACTTTCTTTTTATCTATAAAATGTTCTTTCTCCACCCCTACAGCTGAAATTCCTTCCCTCTCAAATTGTACAACATTGTATAAGGGCCTGGTTTGAGGGCGTAAAAAATAAAAGAATCTTCAGAGCATCGTCTTCCTCTCAGTTTAAGTCGTAGAGGGAAAGCTCTTCTTAAATTTCCAGTCGAATTCTTTGGAATACATCATGACAATTTAAGTTTGTTATTCTTTTTTCATTGAAACATACGAAAAGGATAAGAAAAATGGAAAATTTGGGGGAAAACTGGACAGTAAAATAATAGCATTAAAAACGTAAATAATAGATCTAAATGGTTGGAAAGAAGCAGCTGTATCTTAAGTAAACGTTTTCTTTGCATTAACATACATATAACTGGGTCTTTCAGAAATCTCAATGAGATTTCTATTTCTTCTATTATCAATTTATATATATATATATATATATATATATATATATGATAAAAGAATATATATATATATATGATAATAGAATATATATATAACTAGCATTTTGTTTTCATTTAATGTTTTTATTTCCATGGTTCGTTATTAGGATTTTTAAAGTTGTGTTTCATTTGGAATTTGTAACTCTTTTTTTAATTAAAAATTAATAAAATCAATTGTATGAGACTTTTGAAAGAGAAGAGGGATAGCAAGATATAATCATATTTATTTTGGTTAACTGATGTAATCTTAGAAAAGAAAAATGATCTTATTTAAGATGAAAATGTTTAAATAATCCTTACACACATTTTAAAACTAACTTTATTCAGCTACACAGTGGTTCTTTAGAGGCATCAGGGCTCGAACTCATGACAAGATGAAATCAACGCCGGGCTTAGTCAGAAGCTATGACTACAATCCTACTGGGGTCAAATCATAAATAATGCATCAATGTTATTATTAAAATACACTCTATTCCTAAGTAGTGAAACAGAAAATATCTATACAAAGTTTAATACATTTGAAGGTCTGATTAACATTAAATGTATTAATCCATTTGTAAAATTAATTTATAAAATGTCTTAATCGTTGTGAAATAATCACATACTTTCGAATTTGTATGATTGCTCTAATTTCAAATCACACTGAACATGTATGTATGGATTTTGTGAATGATGATAGAAGTCTTAGGGATATGAATAATGAAAAAAGGTTATTCCTAAAGGACAATTTAATTTACATAATTGGATAAATAACAAATTCACATACACATACAATTAATAGTTGGTCAATACATTTACAGAGACCTGCGCTCTCACTTCATATATTTAATTCCCGTGAAAGTCCAACACTCTCCTATAAATCATTTGCAACCTTGTGTTCCAGATATCTCCTCGCTTTCGTCAATGGCATCGCCAATTTCACCCTTAAAAGTTGTCTAATTCCTTATGGCTTCCCATGCCACCTCTGCATCCAAGGCTTTCCAAGTCTACTACTTTTGGTTTCAAACCACATCTCTCGCCTCTGGACTTCTCTTGTATGTCCACCACGCATTCACAGCAACGTTTTTCTGCTGTTCCGCACCAACCTGATCTCCGCCTCCTCTCACAATGCTTATAACGCAGTCAAGTGAGTTTGTTGTCTTCAAAATTTATTTTTATGTGTAATTATTGAAAATGAGGAGACGCATATAAAACCAGTGAAGCGTGTATTTCAAGGGTTGATGATTTAGTTAGTGCAAGGGATAGCTAGCAGAAGCTATCGTTGTGAGACATCTGTATCCTATTTACACTAAGAAAATTTATGAGAGAATGTAGAGAGAATTTACAAAGGCTTTGAATACTGATCTTTAAATCTGCTAAGGACTCCAACCCGATAGATACTCTAAGATAAGCAATTATTATTATATTAATCATCAGAATGAGATGTGTGTAGTAGGTTCCATATATATAGAAGTTTAGGGAATGACTTTCTTACAGTCATAGATATGGAGAAAAAAACTTATCCATCATCATTATATGACTTTTTATTGATTTAAACAAATGATTCACGATTAACTGTAAAATGGAATGGAAAGTGAAGATTTTGATTGGAAGGAAAGTGTTATCTTTTTTTACGGTTTTAAGTATATGCCATAACTAGTCGCCATCCATCGCAGGTGCAACAATCCTTTTCTGGAGAATTCAACTGAATTGAAAAGAGCGTACTGTATGAGAATTCCATTTATTTTCAACACCAAAATAAAAGAAGTATTCTGACTAATATGTTAATGAGTAAATTATAAACTTATTAAACTTAAAAACTATAATGAAGGGAAAACTATAATGTGGCCATTCATTAGGATTATAATGAACGGCCACGGTAAATGAGTGGGCATATTCGTGAGTTCGAATCTGACATTCTTTCCGTTGAGTCGCCCAATTGAGTCTTCTTGTCACTAAAGACCTTTCGTGTAACGGGGTTAAAGTACAATAAATATTTCTTTGCTCCAAATATTTCCATTGGCACGGTGTGGAATTTTGGAAAGGATTGTGCCAGCTCATAGACGATTCTTATGACTAGGCGGAGTTTCCAAACTAAGATATCTTTCAAAGTAATCCTCGTTTTGTGTCTAATTTAGATGTTAATATACTATCAATCTATTTTGTATCATAACAAAGAAAATTATAGAATTCTGAATTATCAGAAGATGTCCATAAATATGTTAAATCCTCACTTAACTTTGCTAAATTAAATTAGAAGATATACGCGTTTATATTATCATGTTTTCCGAATTAATATATAATGATTATATACAACGGACACTTAATATATCTTAAGATTTATAAATTGAGAACTTGAAATCTTGAAAATTTCACCATGAATTACTAATTTGCAGACACTCATCACCAGACTAATCTTCAGCTTTGTTAGATAAGAGGGAAAATTGCATCGAGCTCAGAGAAATGAAATGTTGCTAAGGAACCAATGATCATCCTCCCAGTTAATATTGCTTAAATATTCATTAAACTTCAATTTTCGATAATTAAAATTGTTTCGAAAAGTGGCGAACTAATTTTAAACTATTTTTGGAAGTGTTAAAAGTTTTCATAATTGAATACGTGGTTACGAAATCTTCTGCATTAAGCATCGTATTTATTCTAACGTTATAATACTATTCTAGAAGACTACTATAATACAATTTTGTGGAAAATTAATCTTAAAAACAAAATCCTTTATAATTTAATCTTAAAATGAAGACAAGGTAAAGTTTGCAGATAAATTGTATTTTCCGAATCGCCATCAAATAAATTATACGTTATTTTTGACGGATATCCGTATTTTCACAAAATCACTAGCAGTTTTTTCCTACACATTATCCACCATAAAATTTGTTTATCTTAAGGACCGAATTAATTTGAATTAAAAGTCACTTTAAAGGTACAATAGAACTATTAGCAATGAACTTTGAGAATTTGAACCATGTGAAGCGACAGAGATACCTTCTTAAGTGCCTCACTCACCAAAATTGCAATATCATGCCACCAAAATATTGAATACAGTTGAATTTAACACATATTAGCATCTAATATTTTATATGGTAGGCCTTAGTATAATCACGTCTTGAAATGATGTGTGAATATTGACACCTAGAAGTTAACGACTATGGTCATTAAAGGTAAGAGTTGAACAGTTCGGTTCACGAATGTATTTCCAACTTGAAACGCCAGACGAACTATTCATAGCGAACATTCTATTGTAACTTTTTTAGAGAAACGCAAAGGGAGTTTTCAATTCGTTTGAGACGACGTCGTGTTACTATAAATTCTATAAATACTCTGTAATGCCCGTGAACATACAAGAATTCCTGAAATACTTCATAATTGTTCGTTTTAAATAATTTTGTTCAATAATGTTTTTAACTGAATGTAAAAATAAACGGTACTTGTCTATTATAGCGGCGCCCGATGATTAATCGCCAAGCGAATAAGAAATATCGCCAAGTAGGTTGTATCAAAAGATAGGCATCACGCGTTTGGCGACGACTTGGCGTAATCGTTATTTGACGGGCGCTGCTATAATAGACATGTACCAAATATTTAATAACTAATAATGCTTTAATTATATTGTAAGAAATAACAGAGTATTTTTTTAAACAAATGTGAAAATCATATTTGCGGGAAAGTTGTTTTATTAGAATGAGTACCAAAAATGTATACCAAAATAATGAACCTATCTAGCATTTTGAACCATACTATAAAATTCAAAGTGGTACTTCTTTTATCAATTTTACTAGATGATATACCCGTTTTTCTTACAAGAGAATTAAGAAATGTAACAATGCAAATAGAGGGATAAAATATTCGTAATGAAGATCAACGGTAAGGTATAATTTTAAGTGAAATACGAATTAGCCTCCCAGGAAAGAATATAACAAGAGAAAGTAAACAATGTAGCGAAGGAAAAGATATAAATTTGAGCCTAATGTGGGGAGGTTGAAATCTACAGTTTATTTCTTTTCCATTAATAGAGTGTTAGTAACAAAAAAAAAAAAAGAACAAATGGATGAAATTAATGTTACACGTCAACAGAAAAAAAGTTTTTCATATTTTTCTTGAAAACAGTATTTGAGAAAATTAACTTGGTAGATAATTCTTAATTTTTTTCTTTTATTTAAATAAATGCTTACTTACCCAGTTCCTTTAGTCAAAAGTATGTCTCTTTAGTTAGATTTTGAGTGAAGTCATGCTTTCAGATACACATGCTCTTAGCGACAGAAAACTAACTATTTAGATAAATAGCATGTGAGGGTGATGTTTTTTTTAATAGGGAAGCTTTGTTTCTAGAAAAAAATATAAAAATATACTAAAATTGACAAAAATAAAGTTTATTTATATTGATTCCAAAATAAGATTCATTAAAATAGATACAAATATATAAGAACTTTTTAATTATTTTTATATTCTAACAACATTCGGTAATTTTTTAAGCTAGAAGTTGTTAATTACTTTATCATAAAAATTGTTTATGGTTGATTTCATCAAAGTATTTCTTTTTTTGTTGAAACAAAGCTAACGATGACATTATTTTCTCTGACTTATTACTCCTTGCTTGTGAATGTATAAATTCGTTTCAGTTTTGAAAAAAAAAATAATGATCAAGAACTGTACTTGTAGGCAGAGAATCGTAAAAATTAATTATTTAAAATTATGTAATTCCTTTATTACAGCTTTGTTCAGTTCATGGGTAATTATAATATTTTTTATGTCATAGAGTGGTTCTTGCTAGTCTAATATTTGAATGCATAAACTATTACAATTCTCTATATAATTTACAAAAATTAAAGAGTTCTCTATAAAACTTACTGAAAGAAAAATTTCATGAGATTTAGACTGATTTAATTATATCTAAAAGTGATAAAAATTCTAAAGATTGATCCTTTATATCAATTGATCTATTATTTCATAAAACAGATGATTATGTGACTCTTTTTCGATCCATTATCAGTAAGTCTTATTAACCTCAATAATATATGAAGTAATTTGAAAGTAACATAAAATTTTACTATTAAAATTATTGACCTTACATTGATCACAATTAATAACATTATGTAAAAATCAAAGCTGGATTTGCGCAATAAGTAAACAATGGATGAGAAAAGGCATGAATCATCAGAATTATTTCTGATAATTTGGTTTTAATTCTTAAGTATATCAGTTATTTTAAGAATTGTTAAAGATAAGATAGCTTAAAGTGAAATGGAAGACGTAAAACAGCAATTGCAGGCTGCTTAAATAATTGACACATGCAGATAAAGCCAGATGAATTGTTATATGCAGTTGACAACAAGAAATAAATTGGGTTAGTTTTCCCCAAGAAAATTTTTAATTAACAGGAAGTATAAAAATCAAAAATTTAGCTCTAAATACTGGAATAAACCACTGAAAGTAAGCAGAATTTGTTTCATAAAGCAGCAGTACTAAGTAAAATAAAAGTGATTAGTTAAAAAAGAAGACTGAAATACAAAATTTTAACACTAAATGTATTAGAGAAAATCAAAAATCAACCACCCTCGAAAAAATAGTGATTGTTTAAACAAAGCAAGGAAATTGAAAACAATGAATCTATATAATAAACAGGCAAAGTAAAATATAAAACAAACTATAATTAACAATAAATATATTCAAAATATTGTTACTGTGAATGGAACAATATATATTATAAAAAGAATTCAACAGAAGAAGATATATAAAATCTAATAATAGAAAGAAACAATGCTTACATTTACTTGTGATTTCTAATGCATCTAAATGTCCATTGCTTAACTAAAAATGAATACTTAATGAAGAAAACCAAGGCAGCAAACATGAAAAAAACAATATTGATTACAAACATAATTATACAGCTGAAGATAAAACATAAAATTTCACAATTGAAGGTAATAATATTTTTATTTACCTAAGAGTTCTATTACATTTACCTATGAGTTGTTTTTTCCCTTAAAATGCATAAGCAGTTAAGAAATATTTACAGTTACAGTTTCGAGGAAAATTGAGCCTTTCGCATATGAAATGTTTTCGATAGAATTCAAGAGTAATTTTTCAACACATTTTTTTTCGGAACTAATTTTATTTTTCCTTATAATCGTAATATTTTATTTAATAAATAGAATCGCCTTCTCATTCAAATCCACTCAAGTCGCTAATGTATTCGTAAAAATATCGTCTGCAAATCTGATAATTAAACTGTATATATTATTATTTATACATAGTTTTGAAAATATTTATTTGGCTATGAAACTTAAATCTGTTTCCTAAATATTTAGAATTAATTAGTACCTTTGTAAGTTTGGATACGAAGATTGAATTTTAATTTATGTTTCATTCTCAAGTGTGTGCATTTGGCTCTATTATTAGAATTACCGTAAAGCCGATAAGAAAGATAGAATAGTGTTTGCTGAAGGTACTTATTTGATGTGAGAAATGCATATAGGGACTCTTACTTACGGAGTCTGTTAATCTCCATATAGAATACAACTTTAAATTTCGAAATATTGTATTAAAATAGTATGATTAAATTAATCTCATTAAAGGCTTTAACAGAGATTGATCGACATATTAACTTATTTTAAAAGAGCAATATTATGCCTACCTTATATAGAAGTTAATTGATTTCTATGGAGCCTTTTAAGAAAAATTGAACTGTCTCAGTACTTTTAGGATATCGAACAATAACAGCATTAATTCTGGAATCTACAGAAAAAACAAAAATAATAGAAATAAGAAAACTTCTGTTTAAAAAAATAAAAAAAAATTAAAAATACAAAAAGTTTCTGATTCAGTCCTTCCCATCAGCATTTGAATTTCAATAAAATGATTGCTGTATTTGAATGAAATCCTCACTTGAAAGTTTTAGGTATATTAAAGGCTTGTTTTACATTTTAAATATCATATTTCCGATACAGCGGTGGAACATCACTATTGATCTGTTATGTAATGCATCACTTGATAACTGATTCAAATTCTTCTATCTGTGTTAGCAATAGCTATCTCTTTATACGTAGCTCTCATTTGGTTTGTTATAAAATTTAGAAATATTTTTTTTTCTAATGCCTTATAATTACTTTGCATTGTGTATCGATTTAGGACAAATATGTTCTTCAATTTTTGATCCACTTCCCGATAAGACAGAATCTTGAAATTTAGTACACACGTTCAGTTGATAGCAATACAACACTCAATTAAAAATCCAAAAAATAAAAAAAGAAACGAAACGTTTTTTGCTAAATATTTTTATTTTGAAAATATTCTTTCCATCGACTATTTAGAAGTTAAATAAAAATATAATGAAAATGAAAGTTATCATCATCATAAATTTAAAAAAAATGTGTAGAAACTTCAATCTAGTTAAAATTTGACATTCAAACTTCAAGCGGCATTGCGCACTTTAAATGTCTAACTATTTTAATTATGAATGTTTGATTTCTTACTGGCCAAATATTTTTTTTTTACTTTTTAGCTCCTTTTTTACTCTTTTGCCACATAAAAATGTTGGTATTTTAAAAAAATATGTATATTATTTCATGTTTTGCTTAGTTCTTATCCCTCAGGGTTTTACCAATATATTTTGAATTTAAATGATAACCATTCTTATACTCAACATTTATATATAATACACAAACATTTACAGCATTTGAAAGAATGAAGACTTGCAGATTTAATGGAGATTTAACTTGAACACTTGAAAAAAAAAAGAATAATTTTTAGCGAAATGACAAATTTTCAACGTAATTCAAAGCTCAGAATAATGAATAAGAAAACCTATATTACTCAATTAATTAGCCAGCAAAACAAAGAAAACCTTCCATTAAATTGTTTATGGTTTTGAAATCAGTTTTTATTTATTAAATACATAAAAGATGTTTTATGCAATGAATACATATTTTGCTAAAAATCTTTAAATCGTCTTAATAAACTAAATAAATATGTTCATGTACAGTTTTAATATTGTCTTTATACTAACCAGTATCAAATAGTAAAGAGAAAAAATCCTCAACGGGAAATTCATAGTTTTATTTTTTTAATTGTATACGAGAATTAAATGTTGGCGTATTGTAATATTCTAAAAGTAACCATACTAAATGACACTTATTAACAACAATATTCAAAAATATATACTTCAAATTTATCATCACCAAAAATTACAAACGCAGTGTTTACATTTTACAAAGTCTTTTTTAGTTGTTATAATCATTTTATATACTAACAGAACCAAAAAAAAGTTTCACCTTAAATGTTTTACTCCTAATGTATTACTCCTTCTTCTGAATAAATTTTTATACATTTTTTTTTCAATATTTCTAATTTTTCTGTATTTCTGATAAATATAATCGCCATTAAAGGACAGAAAGAATCATGTTTATTTTTGTATTTTTCTTAAATTTTGAAGTATAAAGTATGCTTAAAATGGCATCAAGAAAATTTAATGTTTTTTCTAAGTTTGCTTAAAAATATTTTTAATCAAAGTTGTCTTGTTTCTCGTATAATTTTTGACGTCAATTAATGAGTGAAAAAAATTGTAAAAAGAAAAATAAAATCAGTGACTGAAGAAATAATTAAACATGATTTTTCATTCATTTCAGAAAAAAATTCAATACTTTTTCAGATATCAAACGAATATTTTTTGATCCTCTGTTCAACTTATGATTAAAAAATATATATGTACTCTTTCTTTAAAAATGCAAAGAACTTCCCACGCAGTAATCTGTTAAATCCTTTCCTTTCAATTAAAAAAGATGCATTTCAACTGAAACTACATAAGATGGAGAGTTTTCAATCCCCCTTTTAATAAGGTCCGAATATCTCGCAAACATTTCATGCGAATTTTTAAGAATAATTAAAAAGCTCAATCGCTGCAGAAAAAGATCCATCTGAATTTGAAATGAGGAGCTTTCATTTTTCTTTTCTTTCCTACGGGCATCTTGCCAAATTTTCAACTCTAAAATTAATTCCATCTTTTCGTAAACAAAGTGAGTTTGCATAATCCGTGGCTATGTAATGACTCATACTGTCGGAAACTAAACAAGTTCTCTTTTGCAGGTTTTCCACTCATCTAGAATACTCATAGATGAAACTGCGAGAGGTTTCTTTTTTTTTGTAAGAATGAAACAGGATGCAAGCAGTTCTGGATATGAGATACAGTATCTACAAAGCACTCATTATGGCTCTTGGAGATGATAAATCCGCTTTAAAAATGGACCGTTAGACTTGCATAAAAGGCATTCGTTGATATCCCTAAATGAGATATTTTAAACTTTTAATTTACGTGCGGAGAGCAATATCGCAAATATTTTGACCGACTTATTGTAGATTTATATACATATTCTAACACTTAGGTCTCTTTGACGTGGAAATATTTCAGGGAATCTAAGCATGGATGTGAAAGAGAACACCTATTAATAATCTGTGATCATTTTTAAACTCTACTTTTAACAATATTATATTCATAATCACTTTGTCACTATTCTGATGCTTTGATATTTTCTGAGCTAGTTACCAAAATTTTAAAAAGATGATTTCATACTGCCTCACTGATTTCCATATCTAGAAAAAGTCGCTTACGTTCACTCATGTCTTGAATCTTAGACAATTTTAAGATTTTCCATTTAATGATATTGATGAGTTGTTTATTAACGTTGCTCTTAGAAGCAATAGAGAGTTTTTGATGATGGATCTCGTATTTTTAAGCTTCGGTCGAGAAAGACACCTAGGTTAGCACCTTTTTCACCAGCCTACCACACCACGTCAAGAAAAACTTGGGGTTCCTCACCAGATTTACAGAGAATGAGTCCCGTTACTTGGTGGGTCATTAACAGCATCATGACTCGGATCCGCAACTCCACGGAAACTTCACCGGCCGCAAGTTTGCAACCACGATCACTTGTCTACGTGGGCTCTCCAGTTAATGTAAAAGCTAATTCATACAGATTTTATAGTGCAATATGACTGCCACATTTTAGTTCCTTTTATGTTTCTATGCAAGATAAATAGCAGTTATAAAACCCGTGATTTTATTATAATAAAGCTTATTTTGAAATTCCTATCAATTTAATCCAAAGAAAAGATTCGCATTCCTATTGTTCCGATATTTATGAATAATTTAAAATTCTAAGGTAACAAAGCACAAAAGGAAATTGGCTAAGAAAAAACCCGCATTTAAAGAAAAAATGCGTTTCTGAGGCAAACTGATATTACCGATGTGTAGTCCTCTCATAAACGACATCAAAACAAATTTTATTAATTTATATTGATTCAAAGGTTAGTTTCGATTGCTGTCGCTTTGATTTACCATTATTATTTTGCGTCGACTAGTCACTGTGGCGGAGACTTGGAATCCTCGTTATGCATCTAAAATCGAGCAACAGTCAAAATAATGAGTTACGTACGGTGAGTCAGCTCCAAAGTACTCGAAGATGGTCTCCTTGGCTGGAAAATTATACCAAGGACTTTTTGGAATGCGCTATGACGTCATACTCAGTAGTTTTTTTTTTTTTTTTTGTAAAAGTAAATTACAATCAATGAACAGTATTACAGTGAGTTACCCATTCTCAATAGCCTATTCTTTTAAAAAACAAAAGATTAACGATTGCACCGTTTACTTGGGGGACATGATTACTAATTCACTGTCGGTACTGCTTCCATCGAGTCGTGGTTTCGAATCTTGATGCCCCTGTGGATCCGCCTAGAGGGCTGATCGACGTTAAATCTGTCGACATTGAAGTCTTCTAGAGGTTGAGGAGTGGTTGATTAGAGAGAGTTCCTAGCTCAGATGTCTTTCTCGTCACTTTATAGAGGCTCTAAATGACGCGGTCCATCGCCAATAGCCCACATGTTACTTCTAAATATGACATTAATAAACAAACATTCATCAACCATTCTTCATTCCACGTTAATAATCAGCCATTCATCAATCATTCCATTCATAACCCGAAACTTTTTGAACCCCTTTCGTATATTATTATATCTCTTTTTTATTAATAATATTTAATTGTAACATATATTGTTTCCTCCTTACGCATTTCTAATGTAGTTCTTAGAAGGAATTCGCGATCTTCCTTGATATTTAAATAGAGCCATAGGTAATAAAGCTTAAAACAAATACATTGTGACATTGGGCTATTCGCGATTTTCTATTCACAAACCTTGAGGACTTTAATTGAGATTGATTGCAGGAAATAACAATTTCTTCCCAACCAAAATGAAATATGATTATGTTAATTATATGGAGGTGGAAATAAAGTGAAGTAATTCAGATATAATGATATTTAAATAAAGTGAAATTTAGAGGGAAGAGGAGAGAGTGTGGTTAACTCTGAAAATAGTTCTAACAAGAGACCTATAATATCAAGAATTATCAGTTATTGCTGACGCAGAGGACTCGTCGGAGAAAGCAATCTCAACTGGAAGGGTTTGGTAAGAATATATAATTTTAGTGATATTTAAATTGTTTGGCTAACCGTACAGTCCAAAGAGTGCAATAACAAGTTATATTATAGTAATTGATAAATAAATAGTTAAGTTGGAGTAGAGTTGAGAGTCTTTGGAGCTCTTATTGACTTTTAAAGTACGTTACATTTTATTGAATTATGACACAAGAATCGGATAAAGGTAATCATTCGTTACAACCTTGTGATGGCTTTCTATCTTTTATTATTTAATTCTACAGTCATCTTAAAGTGCACTTTAATAGTTAATAAGTACAAACTTCCAACTGAAGATACGTAAGAGAAGATAAACTCACTTTATTATCTATCAACGAATATACAAAATTGCTTTCCCTCGAATCCCTCTTAACTCAATTAAACCTAGTTTATATTCAAATAATGACGTCTTAGTTTGCTAAATCACTCATTCTGATTCAAGAATTTTTTGGTTTTAGGAGATTCGAGTCCTATCATGCGGATCAGGCGTCATTTTCGTCAACTTTCAATATGTACAATTAATTACGATGTAATGCACATGTATCAGCTTGCCATTATCCTCTATCTTCCTACTCTTTGTTACAATTATTTTTCGCTTGTATATCACCAACTCTAATTCAATTCACAGCAATTTTTTTATCATTTTCTAATAAACATAATAATGTTTAATTTGTTGGCAAGGCGTTCTAATATTTTGCAATGAAATCACCAAAATTCTCCAAGGTTCGTGAAGAGGAAACCATGAATAGCCTTATATCACAATATATTTAAACGCAAGTATGTGATCTAACAATGTTATACGGAAATTTGTTCAGTAAAACAAAACAAAAAAAACAAAAAAAAACAAAAAAAAAAAAAAACATTCAATTTTAAGAAAGCTTTCGTAAGAACTCCTTATGCTATAAGAAAACTAACCACTCAGCAGTAATATTTTAATGAAGGTTATATTTTAGAATAATTGTTAAAAAGAAATGTTCATAAATTAAAAATTTGTGCTTTGATAATGAACTGTAAATGTTTGAACAACAAATTTCTTCTTTCAAATTTGCTCTTTTTTTTTTCAAAAAAAATATATGAAAACTTAAAGTTATGATAAGTTATAAGATGATAATAGGATTATTTTCAAAAAGAAAAAGAAAAAATTACACCATAAAAATATTTAAGAAAGAGAACGCATGAATAAATGAAAATCATTAAAAACAAACAAATATAAACTTTAAAAAAAATGAAATATAACATTTTTAAATTCTCAATCTGGTTTTGGAGAAATTTCCTGGTTACACTATGTTACACTTTCCTGGTTACACTTTACATATACCAAGCTATCCCAACAGAAAAATGTTGCAACCTAAAAGGAAAATTCAAAAATTACTAAAAATAAGATGCAAAAAAAGGTAAAGTAAAATATATATGTAGACAACTATATATAATCAATCTGAGTCTGTAAAAATAGTAAAAGAACAATGTAAACAATAAATCAGATTAAAAAAGATTATAAAAACTTACATGAGACACCATCACGCAAATCTCTCCCTTAAAGGAGTCTAAGCTCAAACTGGAAAGGTAGCGTAATATCATCAGTTTCAGAGAAAAATTCCTTTTTCAGGAAAAATTGTAAACATTTTAAAATGAAACAAAATTAAGGCAAAATAGGAAACAAAAGAGGAAACAAAATTTTAAATTATATAAATTGTAATTTAGAATTAATATATTTGTTTTAACAAAATTCTAAGTAAAATCTATATGCGGACGATTTTTTTAAAAATGTATGCAAGTTTATATATATTATGTATTTTGTCAAGATATTGAATGGAAAATATGATTATAGATTATGTTCTTAAAATATTCAAAATATTCAGTCCTAATAATAAGTGCCCTTAATCTACCCTTTCTAACATTTAAGAAGTTAGGCCACATATTTTGAATAATGAGACTTGAGAAGTTTCCCCATTATTGATGAAAATATTACGAACTATAATAGGAAATTTATTTATGAGTATGTAGGTAATAAAACGTTGAGAATCCTCAGATAAACATATTTTTGTTCTTAAAAATTCTAGATCGTCTTAGTACGTTTAATTTCAATTCATACTCGCGTTCTTAGCTTAGCCATTCAAATACTTGTTTACGTAGTTTGTGTATCAGCTAATATTAATAAGAATTTTGTCATCACGATGTTTCAAATTACCATATAAGCTTGCTTTCGCAAAGGTTTTGATCGGTTATTACACATTACGTATCAATTTCCATGTTACATTTTAGTTTAGATAATCAGTACACGTTTGAAGAGAACTAATGTTCTCAACGAGCGAATCTAAGATAAAAATTTCTACTCGCTATTTGAAACCGCTGAAAGGGTTAGAGATTTATTCTCCGAAAATGCGGTCGCAGTGAAACGAATTCGTTTAAGTTTGATTTCAAATTCAGCGCAAAACAAATATTTAGGATTTATGAAGAATTATGTTCATTAAAATCACTGGAATTTAAATGAAGGCTTTCTGCTATTGGAAAAAATGCTCTTTATAATAAAAACGCAAATACACGTTAAAAATATTAGTTTCATTATTAATCATGTAATATAAATGCTTAAGAGTTAAGTTTAAAATTATAGTTTAAATACGTACATCTAAATTACGTATTTCAATAGAAAACATTATTATTATGAATTAAAGTGAACTGAAGAGTATTATACTTGAACTTCTTTCGCTCACTCGTAATTTATTTTATTTCTGCATCTTATGGAAATTCTGAAGTCAAATTTGTATCCAAAGAAAAAGCTAGCAGTATTCCTCCCATTGGCATTTTAAAAGATAATGACTACAGCCAACAGAATTTTCCACATTAACAACTAGGAAATTTAGATTTTCATGATTAGAAAAAATTGAATTTAATAGGGAATGGTAATTGAAGCAATACATATTTCTTTGGAAATTGTAATTAACAAAGTAAACTCTCGATATTTTTCGTTAACATCATTTAGGACAAAGTATAATTTGGGTAAAATTTTAAAATAATTAAAGAGCATTTAGTATTTTTTAAAAATAAAGAATTTTTGGACAAGTAAATTTATACTAAATTAATATAGATAAAGCATTTATTCGTTTACAAATCACTATCTTAGGATGATCGGAATTAATTCATGGTTATAAGATTTTTATAGTTCTGCATCTTTAAGTAAATTTTATTTTATAGAGCACATCCCTTTATAAAATAAAAATAAGAATTAAGAAACTCTTTGAAAAAAAAAGTTATAATTAATTACCTTCACCATATTTCTTTTTAGATAAGAAATAATATAGTTAATTCAGTTTTTAATACAATTATTTATTTCTTATGTAAATTATTTGGATTTATCACTCAATTTATTTTGCATCAATTTTTTGTACTCACTTTTAAAATGTTTCCAAAAAAGATTTTTAAAGTGTTAAATAGGGATGTTTATCCAGTTTCAAATAAAATTAGAGTGATTATGTTTGTTATTTGAGCAACCCTTCAAATCGGAATGAATCACTAACTTCCGAAAAAAGATCACTTATTGATTTCTCAATTCTTATTTGAAAACATACATTTTAATAAAGTTTGATGGTGCCATAAAAATGGAAAAACTATGGAATCAATGCAGAAAATTTTGCAAGATATTCTGCTATAATGTTTTACAAAATACAGATTAACAAATTTTTCAGAAATTAATTTATTTTCAAGCAGACTAGAAAACTTATTAAAATTTTTTTTTTTTTCTATTTGAAAATAAACAAATTGGTTCTTTACACAAAACAAAATAATTCAATCTCAAACAAAGAACAAAGATATTATTTCACTCTAGCTTATTATTTCAAGACATATTTTCGTATGATCCACATTACAAACATATTTTTTTCGTACTCACTTGTAATATATATATATATATATATATATATATAT